>CAUEHQ010000480.1:0-45958 GCA_958510825.1 Brachypterus glaber
CCAGTAGGGGTCTATTCATCGTAACACGTATGCCATTTGGAATCAGCCCTGCGAGTGGAAAATGTCAGCGACATATCGAATCACTATTTATGGGTATGTCAGGAGTAGCAAACTTCATGGATGATGTAATTGTAACTGGGAAAAATCATCAACAACACATGGCAAATTTAAAAAAGGTACTGGATAAGTTGAAAGATGCAGGCCTCACTGTTGAAAAATCAAAATGTAAGTTTTTGCAATCAGAAGTTACTTATTTAGGCCATAATATCTCTAAAGCAGGTTTACGTAAATCAGAAGATAAAGTTGAAGCTATTGTAAATGCTCCCAGACCAATAAATATAACCGAAACTAGGCGGTTCATTGGAATGGTAAATTTTTATAATAAATTTATAAATAATTTGGCAGATAAATTAAAACCACTATATAATTTATTAAAAAAGGATAATTCTTTTGACTGGACAAATGATTGTGAAAAAGCTTTTGTTAACATAAAAAAAGGATATTTCAGATGACATAATTTTAACATATTATAATCCTAATGCTATTCTTGTTTTAACCACAGACGCCTCAAATTTAGGTATAGCCGGAGTACTTTCGATAGAAGAAAAAGGAGTGTTGAAGCCAATCCAATGCATTTCCAGGACGTTGAGTGCAGCTGAGGAAAATTACAGTGTATTACATAAAGAAGCTTTGAGTATATACTGGTGTATTTCGAAACTGGAGCAATTTTTGGTGGCTCGTAAATTTATTTTGAGAACCGATCAAAGACCTTTGATAGCATTATTTGGAGAACATCGAGAAATACCCAAAATGTGGAACAATCGTTTGCAAAGATGGGCAGCATATTTGGCAGGATTTAACTACACTATACAACATATAAATGGAAAGGACAATATTTTACCAGATTATTTGAGCCGGAGTCCAATTGTAAGTAAAGAAACAGAGGACTTGGAGGTAAAGTATGCATTTTTAGCATCTAAAATTTCAAATTGGCCTTTAGATCATAAAACTGTAGCTTTAGCAACTACAGAAGACCCAATTTTATCAAAAGTTTTAGATTATGTTGAAAAAAATAACTGGCCCACTCTAGTAAATATAGATTTAAAACCTTTTGCAGCAAAAAAAGAGGAAATTTTTGTTGAAAATAATATTTTACTGTGGAATCATAGAATAATTATACCTAAAAGTTTGCAAAAACAAATACTTACTGAACTGCATGAAGGACATTTTGGAGGTTCTAAAATGAAATTAAAATCTAGATCTTTTATTTACTGGCCCAACATTGATATAGATATCGAAAACGTGACAAAATCATGTTTAGCATGTTTGGTAAATAAACAATCTCCCCCAAAAGTAGAACTAAATCCATGGCCTTTAGAAACAGCAAGTTGGCAACGTATCCATCTTGATTTTTGTGGTCCCGTGGCTGGGAAAAATTTTTTAGTCATTGTAGATGCATATTCAAAATGGATAGAGGCTTTTATTGTAAAAAGTATGAAAGCAGAAGAAACAGTGGACATCCTACGATCAGTATGCAGCAGACTAGGCCTACCAGCAATTTGTGTTACGGACAATGGACCATCCTTCAAAAGTAGCGTTTTCCAGGAATTTTTGACAAAAAATGGAATAAAATACCTATCTTCACCCCCATATTCACCTATTAGCAATGGTTTTTGTGAAAATTCCGTCAAAAATCTGAAAAATAAAATGAAAACACTATTGACAGCAAAAGAAAATTCAGGTGAGAAACTACAAACACTATTAGATCGTTTTCTTTTTAATTACAGAACTACCCCTCATATTTCAACAAAGGAGACACCGGCAAAAATGATGTTTGGTAGAGAACTCCGTACCAGATGGTCCCTGTTGAAAGAAAATCCAAAATCAATCAAAGAGATAAACAAGAACAATGAGAAAGCAATGGAAAATCAAAAGAAGTACTATGGGGGAGTAAAACGTAATTTTCAAGTAGGGGAGGAAGTTATGGTAAGAGATTATACTAATCCACAGAAGAAAAGCTGGAAAATTGGAAAAATTACGAGACAAATTGGAAAAGCAACATTTTTGACAGATGTCGGAGGAAAAATCCATAAAAGACACGCCAATCAGTTAAACAAAAAAGGAACAGATCAGGTAATAAGGGAAAATAGTGATTTTAGGGAGAAATATCAGAGTAAAAATATAGAAAACCAAAGGAATTATGTGAGTACTCAACCGTTTAAAGAGTCTAGGCAAAATATAGCAGAAAATGTATATAATAATGTTGACAAGTTTAATTTCGAAAATGCTAATGTAAATGTACAAAATTACGACAATATTGAAAATAACAATGTAAATTTCCAAAATACAGGTAGACAAACATCCTTGGTGGGGGAAGGAGAGCAGAATACAGCAGGACAATCCACAACAGGAAATCTGGAGCGGGGAAAATCACCAACCCAGGAAAAAGCACCCGACAAGGCGATAACACCATCAAGCAGTAAACATGCACCAAAAACCGTATCGAAGGAGGAGAATTCACCAAGTTCAACAAATAAACCAACAAGACCAAGAAGTAATAAATATACTATGCGTACAGTCATCAAAAAACCGGTAAAGTATCGAGAATAATCAAACAGTTTACACAAACATTTTATTCTACTAAAAGTGTTCGTATAAACTCTGAATATTGGTGGGGTACACATGTACCAGAACCTTAGTGAAAAAAAAAAAAGTATTAAACTGTAATTAACTTTCCAGTGAGTGTAAATAAAATGACATTTCCAGTGTTCAAGAACTTTATTTACATTACGAGAGAAACAAAAATATTTAGATTCTTTTTTTGTATTTCCTACAGATCTCCTATAACCAGAGGACCTAGGACTTCGTGGTCAACCAGGATAATCCCTGAAAGGATTCATCGGTTATGCATGGGTACAAATTCCCCAAAAAAGGATTTCATCGGTTATGCATGGTTACAACACAAAAAGCTTAGAATGGGGATGTGTGATATATCAGCCCGCCACAATTCGAAGGAAACGTCAATGGTCAAACCTCCCACCAGGAAGTGACGTACAACAATCAACGGCTACAAAACCAACACAGTTGCCAAACCAGCCCTCTTCAGCATTCGTCTGTCGCCCCGCAGACATGAACTCTGTCGAATAATTCTAGTCATATTGTACCTGCCGTCTAATATTAATAAGTGATCAATAGATATATAAAAGGTTTTTATATTGTTTAATTTAACCACTTCGTAGTAGTATTTCAATATATATATATATATATATATATAAGTCCCCTACTAACAAGTATTACGTATATTTTCAAACAAAATCGACAACCCGTTTTTAAGAAAATAATTTTAATTAATTTTACGTTTTGGAATTAATTACTCCTACGCCACTGCGAATTTTGGGTTGAAATTTGGTATGGTATATTTTCATACCGAGGATATTGTAACTGCAAAATTTCAGGCCAATCGGGTGGGGGGCACTTTTCGCATACTTATCCTGATATGGCCTTTGAAAATTCACTATATTGCTCCATTTTAGGCGTAATGACAGTCACAAGAATTTTTTTTCATTGTCTAAAAAAATTATGCGTACAACCCAAAATGTATCCACAAAAAAAAACACTATTTTTTAATGGATATACGGGGCATTCAAAAAATAATTATTATTATATATTTTTTTTAGCTTTTTAGAAAAATAAATTAGGTTTTTAGGCAATTCAATTTTATTTTTTTAAGTTTTTTTTGTCTTTAGATTAAGTCCGATATACCGGGTGTTTCAGGAATTTTTTGGCACTTCCGGTTTCGCCGGAAAAAAAACACTATTTTTTAATGGATATACGGGGCATTCAAAAAATAATTATTATTATATATTTTTTTTAGCTTTTTAGAAAAATAAATTAGGTTTTTAGGCAATTCAATTTTATTTTTTTAAGTTTTTTTTGTCTTTAGATTAAGTCCGATATACCGGGTGTTTCAGGAATTTTTTGGCACTTCCGGTTTCGCCGGAAATAAAAAGGGCACAGCTCCGCCATTTTGAAAGAAAAAATTTTGATTTTTTTTGCGGTTGTCCGTTTACTATTCCTTTATACCGTGCCGTGAAAAAAATTTGAAAAAATCCTTGTACCTTAAAAAAAAAAATAAGAATACTAAAGAGACATTTTTTTAAAAATTATGAAAAAAATCAGGGATGATACTCTTACTCCAGTGAATAAATTTGGGGGGTGAGACCTCAATATTTTTCATTTTAAAATTTTGGTGGGTCATATTGGTGTTAAAATTTCCGACACGGCGCACTTAAAATTGATGTAGCGCCACTTCTAGTAGCTCTTGCTAAAAAATTAAAAAACAAAATACAGCCAGACAAATACAGAAGGTTCTAATTCCCATTAGGTTAAAAAAATCCATCTTTTGAAAATTTGACAGTAAAAAAAATAGTTTTTCAGTATAAAAAAAATAGAGGTCGGTATTTAAAAAAATCTTTCAACATCCTAATGGCACATCCTTTTTTTCTAATTCACCCAAAATTAAAAAATATTTATTAATGCAAGATATTTAAAAGAAAGTGTTTTTTTTCTTAAACACCCTGTATATGAAAACTGTGCGGTCGTAGCCCAAATCTGAAAAATGATTTGGAATCAGGAAAAAAAATGCTTCAGGATAGGTTATGTCAGCAAAAAAGTATATTTTCATCGCTATCACTTTACTTTGTCTTTCTTGGTGGAGATCGGTAAATTCTCTGTCTGTCTCTGTCTGTCTCTGTCTGTCTCTGTCTGTCTCTGTCTGTCTCTGTCTGTCTCTGTCTGTCTCTGTCTGTCTCTGTCTGTCTCTGTCTGTCTCTGTCTGTCTCTGTCTGTCTCTGTCTGTCTCTGTCTGTCTCTGTCTGTCTCTGTCTGTCTCTGTCTGTCTCTGTCTGTCTCTGTCTGTCTCTGTCTGTCTCTGTCTGTCTCTGTCTGTCTCTGTCTGTCTCTGTCTGTCTCTGTCTGTCTCTTTCTGTCTCTGTCTGTCTCTGTCTGTCTCTGTCTGTCTCTGTCTGTCTCTGTCTGTCTCTGTCTGTCTCTGTCTGTCTCTGTCTGTCTCTGTCTGTCTCTGTCTGTCTCTGTCTGTCTCTGTCTGTCTCTGTCTGTCTCTGTCTGTCTCTGTCTGTCTCTGTCTGTCTCTGTCTGTCTCTGTCTGTCTCTGTCTGTCTCTGTCTGTCTCTGTCTGTCTCTGTCTGTCTCTGTCTGTCTCTGTCTGTCTCTGTCTGTCTCTGTCTGTCTCTGTCTGTCTCTGTCTGTCTCTGTCTGTCTCTGTCTGTCTCTGTCTGTCTCTGTCTGTCTCTGTCTGTCTCTGTCTGTCTCTGTCTGTCTCTGTCTGTCTCTGTCTGTCTCTGTCTGTCTCTGTCTGTCTCTGTCTGTCTCTGTCTGTCTCTGTCTGTCTCTGTCTGTCTCTGTCTGTCTCTGTCTGTCTCTGTCTGTCTCTGTCTGTCTCTGTCTGTCTCTGTCTGTCTCTGTCTGTCTCTGTCTGTCTCTGTCTGTCTCTGTCTGTCTCTGTCTGTCTCTGTCTGTCTCTGTCTGTCTCTGTCTGTCTCTGTCTGTCTCTGTCTGTCTCTGTCTGTCTCTGTCTGTCTCTGTCTGTCTCTGTCTGTCTCTGTCTGTCTCTGTCTGTCTCTGTCTGTCTCTTTCTGTCTCTGTCTGTCTCTGTCTGTCTCTGTCTGTCTCTGTCTGTCTCTGTCTGTCTCTGTCTGTCTCTGTCTGTCTCTGTCTGTCTCTGTCTGTCTCTGTCTGTCTCTGTCTGTCTCTGTCTGTCTCTGTCTGTCTCTGTCTGTCTCTGTCTGTCTCTGTCTGTCTCTGTCTGTCTCTGTCTGTCTCTGTCTGTCTCTGTCTGTCTCTGTCTGTCTCTGTCTGTCTCTGTCTGTCTCTGTCTGTCTCTGTCTGTCTCTGTCTGTCTCTGTCTGTCTCTGTCTGTCTCTGTCTGTCTCTGTCTGTCTCTGTCTGTCTCTGTCTGTCTCTGTCTGTCTCTGTCTGTCTCTGTCTGTCTCTGTCTGTCTCTGTCTGTCTCTGTCTGTCTCTGTCTGTCTCTGTCTGTCTCTGTCTGTCTCTGTCTGTCTCTGTCTGTCTCTGTCTGTCTCTGTCTGTCTCTGTCTGTCTCTGTCTGTCTCTGTCTGTCTCTGTCTGTCTCTGTCTGTCTCTGTCTGTCTCTGTCTGTCTCTGTCTGTCTCTGTCTGTCTCTGTCTGTCTCTGTCTGTCTCTGTCTGTCTCTGTCTGTCTCTGTCTGTCTCTGTCTGTCTCTGTCTGTCTCTGTCTGTCTCTGTCTGTCTCTGTCTGTCTCTGTCTGTCTCTGTCTGTCTCTGTCTGTCTCTGTCTGTCTCTGTCTGTCTCTGTCTGTCTCTGTCTGTCTCTGTCTGTCTCTGTCTGTCTCTGTCTGTCTCTGTCTGTCTCTGTCTGTCTCTGTCTGTCTCTGTCTGTCTCTGTCTGTCTCTGTCTGTCTCTGTCTGTCTCTGTCTGTCTCTGTCTGTCTCTGTCTGTCTCTGTCTGTCTCTGTCTGTCTCTGTCTGTCTCTGTCTGTCTCTGTCTGTCTCTGTCTGTCTCTGTCTGTCTCTGTCTGTCTCTGTCTGTCTCTGTCTGTCTCTGTCTGTCTCTGTCTGTCTTTATATTTTATTTTTGGGGAGGTAACCACCACAAAATGATTTTTAACATGAAAAATAAGATTTTTGAGGTTTTCGAGAAGATTTCTAAGTTTTTCAAAAAATCTTGGAAATCTTATTAAAAATTAACGTCATTATAAATTTTTTAGTGGTAGGCTAACATTTTACTGTTTATGTGAAACTGATTTTTTTTTTATTTTTTTTGATTTTATGAAAATGGCTCAATTCTCTTTTTTTTTATTATTGACTTCTTAAAATTGCAACATCGTATTTTTATCAAGTTTTTTTTTGTAGATTATAAAAAGTTTTTATTTAGCAATATCAAAAATAGGTCATTAGACTTAAAAGTTTAGAATAAAAAGTACTTTTAAAAATTATTATATTATCTTATTAACAAAACTAAAATTACCATATGCAGAAATGATTTTTTCAGTCCACTTAATTTTACTCTATTTGAGTTCATATGATACAGA
This sequence comes from Brachypterus glaber, assembly GCA_958510825.1. NCBI lineage: Eukaryota > Metazoa > Arthropoda > Insecta > Coleoptera > Kateretidae > Brachypterus > Brachypterus glaber. The sequence goes on from CAUEHQ010000480.1 coordinate 7,091, forward strand.
TGTCAAATAGTATGTACTATGCTGTTTATATATATAAAATTACAAAAGGTCTCACTCCTACGTACTTTATAGACTTTATTACATTATACATTATACATAACCATAATACTAGAAACAATAGAAATATTTATGTACCTAGAGTTAATAATAATAATACCAGAAACTCCTTGTTTATTAAGGGCATTGATCAATTTAATAAGCTACCCAATACCATTAAATCTTGCACAACTGTAGCGGCTTTTAAAAGAGAACTTTTAAACCAGTTGAGATATCGACTTCAAATTTGGAACTTTTAAATCAGACAACTTAAACTATCTTTTATCATATATTTAATACTTTCAGCTCTTAAAATGTGGACAGGGGGGCATGGGGGCACATTTTTTTTAATAGAAAGGGGGGTCGTGTAATACATCATTTTAAAGCTTATACAATTCTTCATTTAACTCCATATTTTTAAATTAAAAAAAAAAAAATTGGGTTTAAAAATGAAATGAAAATGGGTATTAATGTCAAAATTCCTCTAAAAAAAACAAATAATTTTTTAAAAATGCCTAATTTCATCATAAAAAAATGTTAATTATACTTTTAAACTAATTTTAGTTGAGATAAATAAAAATTTATAAAAAAACTTAAATCGAATGTTTTAGCACAAAAAATTGAAAAATCAAAACCTTAAAAAAACATTTTTAAAAAATTTAAAAATGTCTGTTTAAATAGAGAATTTTATAAGCTTTAAAATGATGTATCACACGACCCCCCTTTCCATTTAAAAAAATGTCCCCCCATGCCCCCCTGCCCACATTTTAAGAGCTGAAAATATCAATAAAAATTCATAAAGATATTCTAATTGGTTATAAGTGCAAAAATTCGACAAATGTTAAAACTTTTTAGGCTCTCCTGATTAACGGATTTTAATTTTTCAAAAATTATTTGAAAGTTTGAGCTCTCTTCTATATGTGTTTAAATTTTCAAGTATGTAAGGGCTTTATGTTCAGCTTTGCATAATTTTAAAAATTTGCAATTTTTTTTAAAATCTGGAATGCAAAATTATTGTGCAAAAACTATCAGACAGATTTTGATGAAATTTGGTGTGATGATTTAGCACACCATAAAATTTTCTTGGTCCAATTTTGAAGGTAATACTTATAATTTAAGTATCCGAAAAAAAAACCCAAACTCAATTTTTCTATCCCTTTTTTTTGTGATTTTTACTATTTTTGCAATAATAAAAATTATTTTTTCGATTTGCAACCAATTTTATCATATATATTAAATTACAAAACTTTTTTTCCTTTTCAATATTTGTTTGAAATGAACAGTTCCAGAGATATGTGCACGAAAAGGAGAAAAAATAAATAAAATTTTTCTAGATTGCGCAACATTTTGTTAAATAAAAAGTGAAGCCCACGGTTTATTTTATGCACATAGTAAAATTATCATTTCTAGTGATATTCTGAACCCATTCATCCAAAAATATAGAATCATATCCGATTCACCTATTCTAAAACAGATACCGCCTTGTCTATACCGACTACAAGTTATAGGTGACACGCTCTTGCTTGACCGACTGTACATTTTAAAAATAAGTAGTCAAAATAAACCATAACACGCATTTTTTAAAAAATTGCTGGTTATCAATTTGCAAAAATTTTAAATTTTTTTCTCGTTTATATTAGCCTTCGCTAGTTAATATTTATTAGAAATATACTCCCATATGGTGGAGTCGATATTTGCCGGCCTATGCGCCATGTTAACTCTTTTAACTATCATTGTAATATTGATGGCAGCCATATACCATTTATGATTATAATGAACTAATTAAGTTCACTTATATGTGTACAAGACCATAACCATTTGATAATATACATGCCATTTTTTAATATTACAAAGAGCTTAGCAGGATAAGACGGTCAAAAGTTCCCCCACTCCAAATGAACTGAATTTATGCACATTAGATGCCCTTTATGTAAACAAACAACTTCCCAAAATTTTAGCCTCCCACCCCCTCTTGGGGGCGGCAATAAATTTTTAACCCTTAAATGTAATATTTTTTATCTCTCCTATTTGACCGATCGTTTTGAAACTCGGGTGACGTAATATGGGTATTTAGGTCAACATAAAAAAAAAACATAAACTTTCTGCGATCATTTTAACCCATGAAAAAAAAAATTAAATATTTTTTGAAGGGCCGAAAAGGTAACTTTTTGGCCGAACACTATAGCCGTGTATTTATATGTTATGTATTTATAATTGAACTAAATATGTAAAAAAATTATTTTTTTAAAAGTGGTGGAACGGGCTCAAAAATATTTAAAACTATACTCATGACATAATAGGACAAATTAAGATTTTATTCTAATTTTTATCTCTAACTTGTTTTAAACATGGTGAAAAATTCTCATTAATAGTTGCTATTTAGACAGAATTTTAAGAAAAAAATAATTAATAATATCAAGGGATTTATAACATTAATGACTGAGGACATATATTCAGAAACGAACTATTCGTGTTTTAAACCAAGAAAAGAAGCAATTATTTGGTTGCTATTGCCCATTCTCATTAAAAAAAAAACAATAATAGCCTGGCGAATGGTTCGGTTGCAAGAACCACGCAGAAATTTTAACAGCACCGTCAACTAATCAATTTGATCCCATGTAACAGTAACAATTGCTTTTCTTATATAAAATGGTTGTCTACAGCACCAATAAGTGTGAATTTTTGGAATTTTGTTTAAAATATCTGTTAAATCATATACAGGTATTACACTATATTGTGAATATGGTTGCAAATGTGCAATTTCGTCATCAAAGAAGCGTTTTTTAATTATATGATTTTCGCAACACCTATTTCCTCTAGGAATATATAATATAACTATATATTATAGTTTTTTTTACATAACACTGGCGTCTTTTGGTACTAATGTAAGTTTTTTATTAGAAAGTATCTAGTCTGCCGACCGCTCGGTATAATAGGTAAAATACCTATTCTGCCGACCGAATATATGTAACGTTATTTTAAGTTAGGATAGTTTTACCTGATTTTGTTTGGTAGCATACCTATGTTGTGCAGGAGTGAAATTCGCTCGGAAATTTGTTATGTACCAACGAATTCTTAGACTTAAGTCTTCTTATATCTATGTTTTAAAGGTATTGCAGTTTGTATACTAGTATAATAAGTAATTATTAATGAATTCGGTCGGCAGAATAGGTAAAAAACCTATTACGCCGAGAGGTCGGCAGACTAGATATTTTACCTATTCTGCCGACCATTCTTAGATACTTAGACGCAAAATAGGATTTTTTACTACCAAATCAAACCATTTTTAACGTAAACCAAGCGTCCCATAAAAAAAACACCAAACCAGCAAACTACCAAACCAAACCATTGTTAACTTAAACCAACGCACCCATTAAAAAAAAACACTAAACAGAAATTCTTGAGTATTTTAACAATTTTTTGTTATAAAAATTTAAATAATTATTTTATTATATTTATTAATTTTCAGAGAATAGTAATAAACAACCAGTTATATATCTCAATGTATAAAAACTTGCCTACGCTTTGAGAGCCACTGAAATCAGTGCTGCCACTACTACAAACCTCGCTTTCGGCCGTATGATATTCGGCCTGGTTGCTTATTACTATTCTATGAAAATTAATAAATATAATAAAATAATTGTTGAAATTTTTATAACAAAAAATTGTTAAAATACTCAAGAATTTCTGTTTTGTGTTTTTTTTTAATGGGTGCGTTGGTTTACTTTAACAATGGTTTGGTTTGGTAGTTTGCTGGTTTGGTGTTTTTTTTTAATGGGAGGCGTTGGATTACGTTAACAATGGTTTGGTTTGCTAGTAAAAAAAATCTATTTTGCGTCTAAGTATCTAAGAATGGTAGAATATCTATTCTACCAAGCGGTCGGCAGAATAGGTAAAAAACCTATTATGTCGAGCGGTCGGCAGACTAGACACTTCCTTTTTATTATTACCACATATGCAACAAGCCTCTGTACTGGCAACTCCACGTGTCTTCTTCAGTTTTAGATGATGTACTTAAGGCACCTGCTGGTTCAAAAGTCGGGTCATTTGTATCATTATTACTATTCGAAGTTTTTTTATGTTTACTTAGTGGACATTAAACACGTAGAAAAATTATAGTAAACCAATAAACATCATGAAAAAACGACAAAAAACACTTTCGCTGCCAATGCTGATACATTGGCTTTATTCGCACGGTGCCGGTGTATCAACGTGTGTTACATCGGCTAATAAAAATATTTAAGCTCAGTATTCCGTCAGCACTGCGAAGAGTTACTTGTGTGAGTAGAAGTAGCAAACGAGTTTTTTTTAAGTTGACCTAAGTATCCATATTACGTCACCCGAGATTCAAATCGATCGGTCAAATAGGAGCCGATAAAAAATATTACATTTAAGGGTTAAAAATGTATTGCCGTCCCCCAAGAGGGGATGGGGGCTAAAATTTTGGGAAGTTTTTTCATTACATAAATTTACATAAATTCAGTTCATTTGGAGCGGGGGCACTTTTGACCGTCAACATCAACAGTAAATAAAATTTTAAAATAAACTAACTATAAAGCTACCCCATTGATTTTTTTGTAATTATTTAAAGTTAATATTTTAGGAATGTAAAAAATAGTATCTATTTTACATTTATTTTTTTTTCCTTAAATCCCCCTAGATTTAAAAATCGTCCTCCGTGCGTCATGTCGACGCTATTATTGCTTCGAACATGAATTTTTTTTTTGATAAAAATCTCAATAACATCGTCTACATGACAGTCCAGTGTCCATTCACCAAGATGACTTTAAAGTCATCTTGCCATATACATTAAAAATTATTTTTTTTTAAATCAATTTTTTGTAAACCCTCGCGGGCCCCGTAAATGAATACTTCAATGCGACCACTAGTAATAATAATAGTCTATTACTTACTTGTACAAAGTGGGTAGACATAAAAACAAAAACAACCAAATAAATAATATTTCCAAGCATAGTGAATGAGTGAAATTTTTTGAAATATTGTATTTATACATATTCAATACTTACGTAGCAATTATTCGTTAGTTATCTACCATAAAAACCATGTAGGGTATACTGAGGAAAACACACCTATACCATCAAAAATAAAAGAGATTAAAAAAATATATTCGTTGAAAATTACAGGAGGAATATAAAAGAGCCAATTATGAGAGTAATTGTAATTTGGCTAAAATACAATGTTAGAGACCGCATGTCGATCTCTGTCGATGTTCCTATATGTGAACGATACAAGGGTGAAGGTAAAAGGGCTCTTAAGACATTGTATATTAAGTTAATTCCTACTAACAAAAATAATCATCTTTCTTTTAATTAAGAACTAACAAATTTGAGAAGAATAGAAAAGAAGGCATGTCCAATTAGTTAGTTTTCGATAGCTCAGTTGGTAGAGCGCCAGGCCGAAAACCGTGGGGACTCTGGTGAGAATCCAGACTGTGACCTGAATTTTTTCTAATTTTCTCTTCTGTGCGATATGCCACTAATATTTTCTTTTATAATAATTGTAATTATAATTAACTTAAATTGACGTTTTTACAGTGGTTTTACTTTGGAACTAGATGTTGCAATCCCAAAATCTTAATTCAGGAATTTGGGATCAGTTTTGGGATTTTTAATCTCGAAATTAAAAAGGGTCCAACAGATTTTCGGGACTAATATTTAGTGATAAAATGTTTTATTTGTAATGTAAAACTAAAAATTTTAAATACCTTAACCCTCAACCGCATAATGTTTCCTGAGGAAAACGCAAAGATTAAATTTACTTAAAGAGTGAGACAACTTTTTGATCAAATATATAGTTTTAAACCCTTCGTTAATGGTGGCACTAGAGTTCATTTTAAGCAAAAATACTTTGGTAGTGGTAAATATTCGGTTTTTTAGAGACACGATTGCAAGTGGTAGTTTTTTCAACCAAATTAGGTATATTTTGTCTTGAAAACTGTTTGTGATGTTTATAAAGTTCTCTATCTAATAGGCTTTAGATATCATAACGTATTACTTATAGCTCTAAAATATTTTCATATATAATTACACAAGAGACTAAGGATTATGCGGGAATGATTCTCTGTTTTCATGAAAAGTTGTTGTTTGGAAATATTACGACCGGGCGATGCCCCTGTAGTAATTATTTCATTTGACAACAAATTTGAATGAAAACCGTGAATTATTCCCGATAGTTCGAAGAATCTGTGTAATTCGGAAGATTATTTTTTAACGATTTATGTCAAACCAACTTTTAAATTTTTTCATCGCAAAATTATATTTATATAATTTTGTAAGTAATAAAGGAATTTATAAACTGTTTTATTATTCATCTTAATATTTTTACAGGCATATTGTTTAATTTAGTTAATTTAATTCAATTTCACAGCCACACAAAAAAAATCATATTCCAGAGACTAGACCAATGTATTTTTATATTCTTGGGGTCGCTGAAACCAAATCTGACCTCAGAAAAACATCTGAATTTAAGGAATTTCGCACCCTTTTTTAAGTGTAGAAAAAATGTTGACCTGATGAGGCAATTCTGAGGTCAGATTCGTTTTCAGCGATCCTTTTTTAAATGTAGAAAAAAATGGTGACCTGATGAGGCAATTCTGAGGTCAGATTCGTTTTCAGCGACCCCGAAAATATAAAAATGTGTTGGTCTAGTACCTGGCACATGATTATTTTTTATTTTTTTTTGTTGGATGGGCACAACCACCAAAAAAAAAATTTCATGTTCCAGAGATTAGACCAACTAATTTTTATATTTTCGGGGTCGCTGAAACCGAATCTGATAATCTGATAATTGCTCCATCAGGTCACAATTTTTTTCTACACTTAAAAACATCTGAATTTAAGGAATTTTCGCACCCTTTTTTAAGTGTATAAAAAATAATAGTGACCTGATGAAGCAACTCTGAGGTCAGAAAAATGCATTGGTCTTTTTTTTTGTGTGATTGTGTTCTCAATTGCTAAACTTAAACCTTTTTTGTCCACTTTTAAATTGCAAATTACGGTTCTTCTTGTCAAAAGTTCAGTCACTGACTGACTAGCCCGGTACCGACATTTTAAATGCTCGTTCATATTAAAAAGTTAGCCCAGAAAAACTGTCAGTACATTTTATAACAAGAAAATTTTATGGTACTTTTTGGTGAATAATAAATTAATAATAATGATTATAAATAGTAATATATTCACCTTTATTTATTAATTAGTTTTAGGTATAAACTTTTATTGTAAAAGAGAAATACTGAAAAACTTGAAAAACTGCCTAAGTTACATCCCTATGAAAATTGAGATAATGGCATAGTAGTATAGTACTTGTATAAATCTATAATTAAAACTGTTTTTTATGTAGAAAAAATGATTCACTTTGATGCAAAACAGAGTAAAAAATCTTGTACTGCAAAACGTACTAAGTTACACAAGAGTCAACCTGCAAACGGTGCTCTTTAAAAATCCACTTGCAAACAGTGCTAAGTTAAAATTAGCCCAGTCACATAATAACTTAAGAACGCTTTAAGTTAGAGACCTAAAATTTGGCATACAGGTATGTTAACAAAAATTCTCGCTCAGGATTGTTTTTGGTGAACATTGGGGTGCGGCAAGCGGGGCAAATGGGGAAAAATACATTTTTTTAACAAAAATTTAAAAATTGCTATATAGGGGTTTTTAAGGTTGCTGAAATTGAATATAATAATATTTTTTTTTAACTCTACCCCCACGGGGGGAGGGGGTAAATATTTTTAAATATTTTCAATATTTTCGTCGAAATGGGTATATAAGGGTTTTTGGGGCCGACGAATATGAATCTGATAATAATTTTTTTATAATTACAACCCCTGAGGGGGGGGGGGTAGTTTTCGTGAAAATTTGTATATTGGGGTTTTTGAGGTTGCCGAAAGTGAATCTGATTATAAAAAAATCCAACTCCTCCCCCTGTGGGACGGAGGGCAGTTTTCGTGAAAATTGCTATATTGGGGTTTTTGAGGTTGCTGAAAGTAAATATAATAATAAAATTTTTTTAACTCACCCCCTGAGGGTCGGGGGTATTTTTCGTAAAAATTGGTATATTGGGTTTTTTAAGGTTGGTAAAAGTAAATATAATAATAAAAAGAATCTAACTCCGCCCCCTGAGGGCCGGGGGGTAGTTTTCGTAAAAATAGGTATATTCTGTTTTTGAGGTTGCTGAAAGTGAATCTGATAATAAAAAAATTCAAACTCCACCCCTTGAGGAACAGGGTAGTTTTCTTGAAAATTGATATACTGGGGATTTTGAGGTCCCTAAAACTGAATCTTAAAATAAAATTTTCCACACACCCCCTGAGGGGTTTTCGTGAAAATTGGAATATTGGGGTATTTAAGGTTGCTGATATTAAAAAATCAATTTCACTCGCCGAGGTGAAAAATGGAAAAGCAGTTTTACTGGGCAGTGTATTTAATTCTAAGATTCAGTTTTAGCCACCTTAAAAACCTCTATATACAAATTTTCACAAAAGCTACCCCCCACCCCTCAGGGGGTGCAGTTAGATGTTTCTAATCGTAAGATTCAGTTTTAGCGATTTTAAAAACCCCTATACAGCGAAGCCGAGTCGGTCGATATACAGAGCGGTCCAAAAGTCACCCCCCCCCCCCTCTTAACTTTTGAACCAGTTTAGATATCGACCTCAAATTTGGAACTTTTAAATAAGACAACTTAAACTATCTTTTAGCATATATTTAATACTTTCAGCTCTTAAAATGTGGGCAGGGGGGCATGGGGGCACATTTTTTTAAATGGAAAGGGGGGTCGTGTAATACATCATTTTAAATCTTATAAAATTCTCCATTTAACTCCATATTTTTAATTTAAAAAAAAATGGGTTTAAAATGGGATTGAAAATGGGTATTAATGTCAAAATTCCTCTAAAAAAACAAATAATTTTTTAAAAATGCCTAATTTCATCATAAAAAAATGTTAATTATACTTTTAAACTAATTTTAGTTGACATAATAAAAATTTATAAAAAAAAACTTAAAAAATCGAATGTTTTAGCACAAAAAATTGAAAAATCAAAACCTTAAAAAACATTTTAAAAATAATTAAAAATGTTACTTTAAATAGAGAATTTTCTAAGCTTTAAAATGATGTATTACACGATCCCCCTTTCCATTTAAAAAAATGTCCCCCATGCCCCCCTGCCCACATTTTAAGAGCTGAAAATATCAAATATATGATAAAAGATAGTTTAAGTTGTCTTATTTAAAATTTCTAAATTTGAAGTCGATATCTCAACTCGTTTAAAAGTTAAAAGTGGGGGGGTGGTGACTTTTGGACCGCACTGTATAGTAAAGTATCCACTTTAGAGAAAAACTTTAATGAGAAAAGTTATATGGTTTTAAAAAAGGCACATTTTAAAAATATTTTAAAACATACAGGGTGGTCCTCTTAGGGTTGGTAACATCTGACTTTTTTTTAAAACAATACTAGACAATTTGGACAATAGATTAAAAACTTGTGGTCTGTTTTACGATTTATCTAGAGCATTTGACACAAAAATCACAAACTTCTACTAAATAAACTATATGCTTACGGTATACGTGGGTCTGCTCTTAAGTGGTTAAAGACATATCTGTCTGGGAGATATCAAACTGTTAGAGTCACTAGTGAGAATGGCCAACATGTATACTCAGAAAAACTACTATGTGAATCAGGCGTTCCACAGGGTAGTATTCTAGGGCCGTTTTTATTTCTTGTTTTTATAAATGACCTTTCTTCAAATGAGCACTTAACACTGTTTGCAGACGACACTTCTGAATTAGTATCTGCTAAGGATGTATCATCACTTTCCCAAAAACTAAATGTGTGTGTTCAAAACATGTTTGATTGGTGTAATGAAAATGGGTTAATTTTGAATGCAGGGAAAACCAATTTAGTTATGTTTTATCCCAATAGAACAAAACTGGATTTTAGCATTTTGGTAAGATCTGACAAGAGAACCATTAAACTTAACAATAATTGTAAATTTTTGGGTGTACATTTAGATTCTTCTGTCTCTTGGAAGTGTCATATTGAAGATATTTTAAAACGTTTGGCCTCAAAAAGCTACTGTGTTCTCCAACTAAGAAATGCTGTTAGCACTTCAACACTTGTGAATTTTTATTACGGTTGCATTAATTCAGTTCTTGCTTATGGACTAATATGTTGGGGGAACAGTGTAGATTTTGAAAAAGTTTTCATTCTTCAAAAGAGGATTTCACGCTTTATGTTCAGAGTACCCTATACCTCTACATGCAGAACATTGTTCAAAGAACATGGAATTATGATCGTGTATAATATGTATATATTTCAATGTGTAATTTTTATTAGGAAAAACAAAAATAATTTTGTAACATATGGAGACATAAATAATTACTCAACTAGACAGGCAGATTTATTATACGTACCTTCCTTTAATCTAACTCAGGTAAGCAAAGGCCCAAAACATACTTCCATTAGACTTTACAATAATTTACCTTTAAGTATACAAAACACAGGCAGCTTTAATCAATTTAAAGTTAAGACAAAACTATTCTTAAAGGAAAACGTCTTTTATTCACTTTCGGAATTTTTAGGCAAAAGATGGTCTTAGAAATAATATTTTTAATCTATTTATATTTGTGTATATATATTTTAATCTTTGTAATTTTTATGTATATTTTTTATTTTGTTGTAATAATAATAAAATGCTTTTATTGATTATATTGTATGGGTCTATTATTTATAGTTTTTGAGATATATTTTTTTTTTTTGAGAAAAAATGCATTTTTAGTGATAAGATAAAACCTTCTCCAATTTCTTTATTTTTAGTCAAAAATTAATAAAATTTTGCAAGCAAACTTAAAAGGATGTGTAGTGATGTCGAATTCTATCACTAATTTAGTGATGTGGTATATAATTCGGTTATAGCCGAGCAGTTAATTTTAACTTTTATTTTAACTTACTCAGTTAGGTTGGCCATACAATCTTCCATCGTATTTAAAGTATACCCGAGCGGAGAATATACTTAACCACTTATCACTTTATTCGGGAGCGGGTATTCTAGGAGACGGCGCTTTGGAAACAGATAAAACGATTTCTTCTTAACTTAAGAATAATATATTAAATAAATGTGAATAAATTCTTCAAGAACATGAAAGATCAATTCTTACTTCTAAGTCCTATTTCTATGCAAAGCCCTTAAATTCTAATTTCCATTATATATTATAGCCGAGCAGTTAATTTTAACTTTTATTTTAACTTACTCAGTTAGGTTGGCCATACAATCTTCCATCGTATTTAAAGTATACCCGAGCGGAGAATATACTTAACCACTTATCACTTTATTCGGGAGCGGGTATTCTAGGAGACGGCGCTTTGGAAACAGATAAAACGATTTCTTCTTAACTTAAGAATAATATATTAAATAAATGTGAATAAATTCTTCAAGAACATGAAAGATCAATTCTTACTTCTAAGTCCTATTTCTATGCAAAGCCCTTAAATTCTAATTTCCATTATATATTAGTTTTCCATTAAATACTACTAACTTAAAACATTCTATGTTTGAAATCCCAACTATTCGCAATCGTTTTCAAATCCCAATTTATTGTCCACGTTTTTCTTAGTGTATATTAAAACTGGTTCGTATAAGTCATTTAAATTATTTTACAAAATATTTTTCAAAGTTAATTAATATTCGTCAAAATTTCTATCAGTGTTCATACTATCAATATTTATAAGTGTCCAAAATTATTTTTATGTCTGATAAAACGAGTCTCAAAATTTTTCTAAGTTTAAAAACTATTTTTAATTCAAGAATAAATCTCAAAATTAATTCTCACAGAAACTACATTTTCACTTTTAAAACTGGCGTGGAGGCAGTCTAACTAAAACTGGATAAAAATGAATCTTTTCATGAGTTTATATAGCTAAGAAGAAGGTCACTAGTTAAATTTATTTGACAATGCTATTAGCGAAAAATATCTACAAAGATACCGCGCATATTTAATTACCCCGACAAAAGAGTTTCAGTCTCATCAATTTGCAAACTAATTGCTATTTCTGACATCTGAAACGATCATTTTAACCATAAATTAAATTTGTATAAATAATTTGGACTACTAGACAACTTTTAAGTTATACCGACAAGAATTACCGAGGAGGGGTCCGATCAAATGTAGGACACACCGAACTCTTCCGAAGCCGAATCTCGTGAAGCCAGATTGTATCATAGCGCAATATTAAAGAAATATTATTTTAAAATTTTAACAACATATAAAATATTCAGATCATAACAGATGTATCTAATTACAAAAAATAAAATATTTTATACATGGCGTTCAAAATAAATATTCAAGCTTTTGGATTTTCAAACATAAAAAAGTCCATTTTTTTAATGGAATGCTCTATTTTTTATTCACTCGTTAAATGTAGAATGAAATTCTGCATAAAATGACGTCAGATACTTTATAGATCCTTTTAGCGGGTTTTAAAATAATTGAGTTTAAAAAAATAAAGTTGTCAATTTTAAGAATTTTTTTTTATTTTTTTTTTAATAAGAAGGCCGTGGAATTTTTTTAAAATCATTTTTAGGATAATAATTTTTTTAAAATAATTTATACAAAAAAATATCTGAAACGCAAAAGCGTTTGAAAACTTTTATATTTTAGACGAACAGAATAGTGGAAATGGACTACACACTTTTTGTCACACTTCCTTTGCCTTTGATCACCTCTAGCAACCCCAGAACACTTTTTGTGCTTTCGTATGTATTATTAAACACGTTTGCGCATAAATATGTTGCACCAATCTTTACTGCGCATGATATACTACTGCGCATGATATATTTGTATATCTTTGGCAAAACACTTTTACGTATTCGTATATATTATTAAACACGTTTGCGCATAAATATGTTCCACCCATCTTTACTGCGCATGATATATTTGTATATCTTTGCCAGAACACTTTTGCGTATCCGTATGTATTATTAAACACTTTTGCGAATAAATATGTTTCACCAATCCTTACTGCGCATGACATATTTGTATATGTTTGCCAGAACACTTTTAAATATTCGTATGTATTATTAAACACTTTTGCGCATAAATATGTTCTACCAATCCCTACTGAGCATGATATATTTGTATATGTTTGCCAGAACACTTTTAAGCATTCGTATGTATTATTAAACACTTTTGCGCATAAATATGTTCCACCAATCCTTACTGCGCATGACGTATTTGTATATGTTTGCCAGAACACTTTTAAGGATTCGTATGTATTATTAAACACTTTTGAGCATAAAGATGTTTCACCAATCCTTACTGCGCATAACATATTTGTATATGTTTGCCAAAACACTTTTAAGCATTCGTATATATTAATAACTCTTCTGCGCATACTTACGTTTGTCTAAGCAGTACTGCGCATCGTAACTGGTGACCGACAATTTTTTATGCTTGAAATGGACATAAATCATTATTAAAATTTGCAAAATACAAGGCTTTACCTATAAACTAATAAAAAGACTTCACAGTGGCGTGTATTTTGTTATTTTGCTAATATCTCCAGAAGTATTGGTGCTACGAAAAAAATGGTTTTTACCTTTTTTATGGTAAATTTTATTACCTTCCTATACATGCCAAAATTATAATTGAACGATAAAAAATTTAAAAAAAAATACCAAAAATTAACTTTTTTTGGCCCCTTTGACCCCCTTCTCCCCTACCCAGAGATATTCAGACAGATAGACAGACATTTTTTTAACATGGTCTCAAAAGTCTTAAAAAATGTGAAAAAAATCGGAAAAAAAAATTGAAAAAAAAAATGTGTATTTCAATACTTTTAATTTTAGAATCCAAAATATAAAAGTAATAACTTACTTGTACTCAACGCTAACGAGAACTATCTCTAAAACTCGAGTCCGGTAATGAGTTGACTCCATGATGTATTGGTTTTGGGCGCTATCCACAGACTCGCATAATCATAAGACATAGCTTAGTGCATATCCACAGGCTCGCGTAACAAGCGTAGTACATCAGAATGCCATTCCGTGATTAGCTTGATTTGCCATCATGTATCATGTAACCGCAAAACTATTATCCTAGTGTAAAAATGATTTAAAAAAAATCCCGGGCCTTCTTATTAAAAAAATAAAATAAAATTCTTAAAATTGACAAGTTTATTTTTTTAAACTCAATTATTTTAAAAACCGCTAAAGGGATCTATAAAGTATCTCATATCATTTTATGCAGAATTTCATTTTATAGGACTTTTTTATGTTTGAAAGTCCAAAAGTTTAAATATTTATTTTGAACGCCCCGTATAAGATATTTTATTTTTTGCACATACATTATTTATTTTAAGATAAGCTTGCAAAATATTATTAATTTTTGACAAAAAATAAAGAAATTGGAAAAGGTTTTATCTTATCACTAAAAATGCATGTTTAAAAAATAAATATGTATACACGGTGTCCCACGATAGACAAATCAGTCAAACTGTGGCGTTATTAACAAAGATATCAACATGAAACTTTTACCAGTCAATATGGACCTAATTATCTTCAATTGACCCAAAACAAAAGTTTTCTACTCTTCTTTGGTTTTGAGCTAGAGCTCCACACATGCACTTTTAAAAGCATAACAATACTTTCAAATGCCAAAATTAAAAAAAGTAACAATTTTTCTTTATCATATGATAGTTATTTTCACTAAAAACAATAATTTTCGATTTAAATTCTTAATTTTATAAAACCTTAAAAAAGGGCAATTGCATAATGGAATGACCCCGCTATGGCAAAAGAGTAGGATGCCTTGAAATTAAATTTTTTAAATAAGTCGTATATGATGACAATAAATGTCAAATTTGATTTTACATTATAATCAAAAAATTAACAAAGCAAGATTTTTATAAAACCAAGTTTTGAATGCCAAAATGATAACTTTAGAAGTAAAGAAAGAAATTATTTTAACTTATGGAGAATGTACTCGAAATTTAAGAGAAACAACGAGAAGAATAGTAGAAAAGTTCCCCGATGATAGTAAATTATTTAAATTTATTAACTTGCTGCTTGATTTGAATCCATTTGAATCGTGGAAGACTCGCAAAGAATTAGAATTATTTGCTAATAATAGATTTTGTGAAATGGCATTTATATTCCCATGATTCTCTGAAGTTAGATGCGTAATTTTGACCTTTTTTCATCAGAACTGGAGTGATTTGGGAAAACCTAAGGACTAACATGGATTTATTTGAAATATTGTACAAAACAATTCTAATAACACTGAAAATATTCTAGAAAGGCGTAATATTTTGTAGATGTATGGAATTTGACACAATGATGAGTTAATTAATTCAAATATCATAAATACGTCTTGCGTTTCGCATATTAATAAATAATATTAATAATAACAATCAATTTGATATTTTAACTTATGAGAATTATTCTTAGTATCATTTAACTTTTAATTCCAACCAAAATGTACGTAATTAATTACATAACAATAAATTAATTGACTAAATTGCCCATAATATGACAGTTTTTTTCCTTTGTTCTTCTGTATTTGGTCTAATTTTGGTCTGGTTTGGTTCAAAAAAACAAAACAAAAGACTAAGAACAAAAGCACGAAGTAGGACTAGATGATGTGACCCTAATATGCAGGGCCGGACAGAGCCAGCCCGGGCCCCGGTGCAACTTTTTACTCGGGCCCCCATTTTTTCAAAACATAATTGTCCCATGCAGGCCTGCAGCTAAGGCACCGAGGGCCGAAGCAGCGCCCCCATTCATTAACTAAGCGCCGCAGTCGAAAATTTTTCCAAATTATGTTAATTTCTGACTGTTTTATTTTCATAGTTCAGCAAGCTTAAGTATGTAAAAAATAATAAGGTCTTAGCGCCGCAGGCGAAATATTTTTCAATTTTGATAGCTCTGGCGCCGCAGAAAATTTTTTTACAAATTTTAAGCTTTTGCAAGCTTGAACTAAAAAAAATACGTAGGTAAATTAGCCCTAGCGCCGCGGGCGAATTTTTTTACAAATTTTAAAACACTAGTAACAGTGCACTATTATTTTTTACAAAAATCCAAAAAGGCTTAAGCGCTGCCGCGGCGAAATTTTTTCTATTGCCCATTTGGAACGAGATCTACTTATTTGCTCATTTTGACGCCTTATCGATCTGGGGGAGTATAAATAAATAAACTGTTTATTAAAAACTTCTGTCGCCGGGCCCCCTTCGAGCCCGGGCCCCGAGTAATCTGTACCCCCTGCATCCCCCTGAATCCGGCCCTGCTAATATGAACCAGCTGCAACTTCATGCAACTGCGAGGGAAGGGGGTTCTTTACAAGCTAATTAATTATGTTTTTTAAAATCTCATAATTATAAAATATGTTTTATCATAAGTTGTCCAATAGGTTTTATAATAACTTGCTTTACCAATACTTTCATTATGATATAGACTTGACTTTGTAAAAAAAACTGCTAAGATTAATCTAAGATTAATCCAATCATACCAATTAAAAAATTTGATTGAGCGCAAAAAATCAAAATTTATTAGTAATTAAGTAATACACTCTGTAGTATAAAATACCCTAGTCCACAAGGTCCTTACTAAGTCTAAGAAAAAATCTAATTTATAACATTAGATTTGACATTTATTTATATCGTGAACGTCATATTTGCAAACATTTATTTTCATAGCATCCTCTCTTTTACATTAGCGGGGTCATTCGATAATGCACTTTTTACCGTTTTCTAAAATTAAAAATTTAAATAGAAAACTATTGTTTTTAGTAAAAAAACTATCATATGATAAAGAAATGATATTATTTTTTTAAATTTTGGCCTTAAAAAATGTTATTATGCTAAAAAAAAATTCTGTTTGTTGCTGACATATTGAAACATGGCGGGCGAAGGTTTGTCCGAAAATTGTGCTAGTAATAATAAGTCTAAAAAGTGTAATAGCAATGCCAAAAGTGGCCCAAAATGTGTAAACTGCGGATGTATTATGCATACTGCGTGTAGTAAAATACTTTTAAAAAGTAGTAAAGTGGAATATATTAGTGAAAACGAAATTAAATGTTGTGAGAAAGATGACCTTCTCGACCTTGACAATAGTTCATCTAGTACTGAAACTATAAAAGAAGTGAGTTCTACTGAATATCTAAATATTATAATATCTCAAAAAGATATTATAATAAATGAACTAAGAGATAAAATTAAATTGCTCTACGACAAAATCCATTTTTTCCAAAACCCCTGCGAGTATGCAATCCATAAAACATCCGAGAAATCATCAGCCAGGCAGTTCGGCCCCTACAAGTAGGCAACCCATAAAACTTGTAAGTACTCTGACAGGCGGCTCAGCTGTGACAGCTACAAACAATAACAAAACTAAAAGTTCAAATAATACTATTATAACAAAACAAAACGTGAGTGCAGCGATGCACAATGCACAAACCATGCAAGTTATGCAAGAAATAATTCAATTGGAGAAGTCTGGTAAAAATTCAAACCAAAATACAACACACGAAAATCCAACACACAAAAATCCAACACACCAAAATCCAAACAGGTATATTGTTGGCTCAAATAATGACCCCAACAATAAACTGCAGTCAGCAGACAATAATACGATTGCACTATATATCAGTAATCTTAAGTACGATACCCAGGAAAGCACCGTAGTTGAACAAATAAAATTTAACCTAAAAATGGATTCACATGATAACAATATTATTAGGGTAGAAAAACTACAAACTAAAGGTATGTTTAGGAGTTTTAAAGTAATTTTGCCTAAGGAATTTGAAGAATCCATAATGAATCCCGATTTTTGGTCAGAAAACATAAGGGTCTCGCCCTTTCAAGAAAAGCGTTTTCAGTATCATAAACCCAAATTCTACCAAAATTGGAGATACCACCAACAAGGAAGGTTCCAGAGATACTAAACAACTTTCTGTTTTTTACTGCAATATCGAATCAGTTAGAAATAAACAACTCAAGTTAGAGGCTTTTTTAACCGACAAAAATTATGATCTTGTTTGCTTAACGGAGCACCACCTTTATGCAAACGACATCAGTAATTTAGCAATTGAAAATTATTTACTAGGCTCCTATTTTGTAAGATCAAAATGGCTTAAAGGAGGAGCTCTAATATTATGTAAAAATGACATTAGTTTTATAAACCGAAAAGATTTAAATGATTTAACAGTAGAATACCACTGCGAAATAGCAGCAGTTGAGATATGTTCCCTGAATACAATGGTTGTTACAATTTACCGCTCTCCTTCAGGAAACTTTGATCTATTTTTAACATGTTTTAATAAACTTTTAAATAAATTTTTGGGCTGTGACAAGTATGTTATTATAAATGGTGATTATAATATACATTTCAATACAAATAAACCTACGGCTACAAAATTTAATGATTTAATCTCAACTTTTAATTTTAGGTCTTTGATAACATTACCAACACGTAAACAAAATTGTTTAGACAATTTTATTGTTAATTTTAATTGTCCAATGCGGACTGATGTTTTTGACCCAGGGCTGTCGGACCATAGAGCGATTACACTTGGTGCCGTGCTAGGGAACAAGGAGGTAATCAACAAAATTCAATATAGGAAATACACAGATATTGGTATGTCCACTTTTTATAATCTGATAAGGGAGGTAGATTGGAGTTTCCTGGACAACAAAAACGTGAATATTGATATTGAATCAAATTTTGAAGTTTTTTTATCTTACAAAAAAACCTTGAAACTTCTTTTCCCTTAAAATCAAAAAAATTTAAATCCACTGCAAAAAAGGACACAAAATGGTACACACCCGAATTAATTATAATGAGGGATCATTTGGAGTTACTATCTGAAAGGTATCAACAGGAACCTACTGATATTAACCTACATTTAAAAAATAATTGTAGAAAGGAGTACAGGAAAGCAATAAAAAAAGCCAAGTTAAAATATAATAATAATTACATAAAAGAGTCGAGTAATAAAGCAAAAGCATGCTGGCAAGTCATAAACAAAAAAAGGCCCAAGGTCTCTAAACAACCACAGACAAAAAAAACGCCAAATGAAATAAACAATCACTTTGTTGATATTCCTGAAAAAATAAGAAAATTACTTTTGAATAATACCAGTTCAAACACGATTCATAAAAGCTTTTTAAATGACAATAAAAGGTTTCCTTCTTTTCAATTTAATACAATAAGTTCTGACGAGTTAATTAATGAAATAGGTAGTTTAAAAAACAAGGATAGTAAAGACTGTTATGACTTTAATGTAAAAATTATTAGGCATGTTAAGGAGTTAATAGACACTCCTTTAACAAATTTATTCAATGGATGTATACTGCAAGGCATATATCCGAATGTACTTTAGGTTTCTAAGGTTATTCCCCTTCACAAAGGGGGTTCAACTGATGACTTAAATAATTTTAGACCTATAGCAGTACCTCCCATTATTTCTAAAATTTTTGAAAGGATTTAAAAAAAAAACAAATTGTGACACATTTTGAAACACATAGTTTATTTAATATTAATCAGAACGGTTTTAGAAAAAGTAAAAATACATCTACAGCTTTAAATAAATTGGTAGAAATAATCACAAAGGGACTTGAGGATGGTCTGCTTACGAGTACCGTACTGCTTGATATTCAGAAAGCGTTCGACTGCTTGCTGCACGATGTTTTGAAGGACAAGCTAAAATATTATAACTTTGACAGTCTTAGTCTCTCCTTAATATCTACTTTTTTAACCAACAGAAAACAGTAAGTTGTAAATAATAATGAAAAATCAGATTTAAAATTTAACAGGCATGGCGTTCCTCAGGGTTCCACCCTGGGACCAATCCTCTTCCTCTTGTTTATCAACGATATTTTCATTAATCATGATGATGAAACCATTCTTTTCGCTGATGATACAGCGGTTGTATCTTCAGACAAGAATGAACATAATATTTTAAGAAAAATGGATAATGTGGAGGTAGATGCTAATAAATGGTTTAACGCTAATAAGCTAAGCTTAAATGTTAAAAAAACACAAAAATTATTTTCTCTTTTAAAAAACATAAGTTTAAAAATCCCCAGTCAATTAAATACTTAGGACTAAACCTTGACCCGTTACTAAGCTGGAGTGAGCATGTATCTTTGCTGTCCAAGAAACTTCATTCAAGTATATTTCTTATCAGATCTCTTAAGGGAATTGTTGATAATCATACCTTATTAATGACTTATCACTCTCTCTTTATGTCTAATTGCTCTTACGGTCTTACAGTATGGGGTCATTCTAGTCATTCCGAAAGGATTTTCAGACTGCAACGTAAAGTTGTAAGAGTTTTAGGTGACGTGCCCTTTCGTGATGACGTTAGACACGTTTTTAAAAATTTTGGACTACTTACACTTCCATCTCTTTACATTTTAAATTGTTTAATTTTTATAAGAGAAAATTTGCAACAATATCAAACAAACAAAAATATTCATGTACACGATAACAGGAATGCTACTGACATTCGGATTCCATTTTTGCGTTTATCGCATAGTAGAAATTGTTTAAATTATTATGGACCCAAATGTTACAATAAGTTACCTAACTCACTTAAAATTTTAAAACTAAATAAATTTAAAAAAGTATTAAAAGCATATCTAGTAAAGGAAGCATTCTATAGTTTGGATGAATTTTTTAACGCAAACATTGGGAACATCACAATTTAGTGTCACAGCTGTTGTCTTTTTTTTTAATTTTGTTTTGTAATTTATTTTTAATTAACTGCGCTAATTTGAGTCTAAAGAGTTTATATGACTTTTTTTTTATTTTTTTTTCTCAACCACAGTTGAGTTTTTTTTCATTTTTTTGCGCTTTTTTTATATAAGTGATCGACCACTTATATTTTTTTTTAACTTTTTCGGTAACACTAACTTTATATGAACTCTTTACCGGCCTCTTTCTGGTGTAAATGCACGATGCATTAATTTTTTTTACGTATTTGACGAGTGTAAGACATGAAATATGTTATGAACACAATAAATATCTTTGAATCTTTGCTCTAGCCTAAAAACAGAAAAAAGTACAACACTTTTTTCTGGCGTAAATTGAAGGTAACTAGGTCTATATTTGACTGATTTGTCTACCGTGGGACACCGTGTATATATATATATATATATATATATATATATATATATATATATATATATATATATATATATATATATATATCCCAAGTAGCATTTTTCATGGAAAGAAATTAACGGCCACGAGACTGATACTTTAAAGTGTATTGCTAAAATTTCTGCCACGTTACAGAAACGGTTCTATCACGTGGAGGTGACCAAAATGGGAAAGACTTTCTTGGTGGCGGCTACGTTCCAGCGACGTTTTTAAATTTTATATAATTACGTTTAAGCCACGTTGTGGTTACTTGGCAAAAATGTGGTTGGGTGGTGGTTGACACTAAATACGAAACTTTGTTTACTGCGCTTGTCTTTGATAGGTAGATGTAGCTCGGTCTCTATTCTTTACATTATTCTTTTCATTTTCCTTGCCTTTTTGAACTTGACATTATTGGTAATCCAATTACCTGATAATTATTATATTATTACATAAGAATAATGGTTTAAGATAATTCCGAAAGCCGAAAATTTAGAACGATTGGAAGTTTACTGCCAAATATAGGTGTTGTACCTCGAAATATGGACACGCGCCACTGGAATACTTCATATTATAGCAAAAAGATAATAATTTGTAAAATTTTCGGTTCGGAAATTATTTACTTAGATGCCACAAACCGTGTTTTTATCAATGTTGATTACTTAAAACCAATAATTATGTATGGATGTATTATATTTAAAGCGGTAACGAAGATTTTTTTTTCAATAGCACTTGTGTTTATTTTTCTTATAATGGCGACGGTATTAAAAATGGCTGCTAATATGTCTGCATATTTGAAGTGGCATAAACCAAAAATATGCTACTCTATAGCTATGTTCATCAATTAAGTGGCAAGCGGAACTAGCCCAATGAGTTTTTCACCACTTAAAAGTGGCAGTCACGGCGCAGGCACATGGCAGCCACCGCTCTTTGTCACTTTAAAGTTAACGAACGAATGGATCCATAGTTGGGATTATATAATAAATAAAAGGCAGAGTAAGGTCCTTTTCCCAATTATATTAATTAAAACCTGACCGCGGTTTCGAGCCTTTATATACCTAGGCTCATTGTCGAAGGTCGCCTACAAGAAAAATATGTGTATAAACACAAATTGACAAGATACATTTAAAATAGTCCTACAAATTAATACTTACATTAAAAAATACAAAATTGAGCTATTTTGTCAAATAAATAAAACTTAAATTTAAGAACACATAACATATAAAAGTGACAGCTGACAGCTAATACAATAATAAAACAGGTTGGACAACTTAACTATATAGGTCCTTGGCTGATGGCGGGAACTTTAAATTTAATAATAAAAATAAATAAAAATGTATTATGGAGAAATGGAAGATCAGTATATCATACTAGAGACGTACCTTCGGTAGGAAGACCGACAAGAATGATTTTATTATTTTGGGGTAAGTATAGAGAAAAGTGTGTTGTTTAAAAAATTGATCTGTTTGTTGAGTGTTATCGTGTGTTTATTTTTGCACGATTTTAAAATTTCTAACTCTTCCAGACATTCCAATCTCTCAAAATTATTTTCAATATGTAAAAATCTTACATCAGTCTCCCTATCAAAAGTATGTCCCGTGTCTTTTATATGGTTTGCAAAGTGTGAGGTATGGTCCTCTGGCTTGTTAATGCACCTAGAATATTCAGATGTTCGAATGAGGAACGAACGTGCCGTTCTGCCAACATATTCAGCTCCACACCTACACTTTAGCATGTAGACCCCACTTTTATGCCATTTGTCGATCTTATCTTTATTATTGACAATGGTTTTTCCCAAATTATGTATATTTTTATATGATATACTGACCTTCTGTTTCAAACTATCTAAAATATTTTTCACTATTATTGATGGTTTCCCTATATAACTAAGAGAGACATACCTTATTTTATTTGACAAAATAGCTCAATTTTGTATTTTTTAATGTAAGTATTAATTTGTAGGACTATTTTAAATGTATCTTGTCAATTTGTGTTTATACACATATTTTTCTTGTATATAAAGGCTCGAAACCGCGGTCAGGTTTTAATTAATATAATTGGGAAAAGGACCTTACTCTGCCTTTTATTTACTTTAAAGTTACATTGGACATAACCTCAAAATTCTTCATTCATGATAATGGCTGCTTGTTCACTAAAAAGTAATTATGCTTAATAGCTTTGGCACCTTCTATTTGTTGTTTAAGTTTTCTATAAAACGTTGTCGAATGTCGGAAAGTCTTCTTTTGGCGAGGCTTCTTGTTATCCATCTTACAAACAAAAGCACTCTGGATGAGGCTAAATATAAAATTATTTGGGCACAGACCGACTACACCTTAAAGGCTTCTTTCGTTTGGATATAATGGACAATGTAAAACGAAGGTCACCAATAGGCAACGCTTACTCTATAGTGAATTTTAAAGGTTTTTGCAATTTTGAAGTAAATTTGGTTCTATCCGTTATGTGAAAATCACTTACCAACGTGGCAAGAACGTGGCAAGCATTACCGCAATTATATAATCAAGTGCCGCCTATTTAAAGGTATTTTAAAGGTTTCCAAAACGTGGTCGAAACTATCACACTCACTTTAAAATCAACACTTCTTAGTAATATTTGAGTGATATCATTTGGTGGCCGTAACAACTATTTTCAATATCAAGTTTGGACAACTTTGAGGTGATCCCGGTTAGTAATTTTAACGTTTCTAACACCTTCAGTGGCACCAAGAAAGTATAAAATTTTGGAGTGATTACCGCTCGGTGATATTCACGTGATTACACCTACGCAAATATAAAGTAAAGCTATTTTTACTGTATAGACGTAGATTTAGTGGTTATTATGTTATAGCCACTCACTCGAAGTTGCAGTACCAGTTTCTGTCACTATGGTGCTACTTGGGATATATATATATATATATATATATATATATATATATATATATATATATATATATATATCTCAAAAACTATAAACAATAGATCCATACAATATGATATCAAAATAAAGG
This sequence comes from Brachypterus glaber, assembly GCA_958510825.1. Classification (NCBI taxonomy): domain Eukaryota; kingdom Metazoa; phylum Arthropoda; class Insecta; order Coleoptera; family Kateretidae; genus Brachypterus; species Brachypterus glaber. The sequence goes on from CAUEHQ010000480.1 coordinate 31,279, forward strand.
CATTTTAATGAGAAATAAGATTACATTATAAAAAATACACCATTCCATTAAAAAAAAAATAAGTCAGATGTTACCCACCCTGTATATTTTAAAATATTTTTTAAAAGTGCCTTTTTTAAACCATACAACTTTTCCCATTAAAGTTTTTCTCTAAAGTGGATACTTTACTATATATCGACCGACTCGGCTTCTTTGAGACACCCTGTATACCAATTTTCACGAAAACTACCCCCCACCCCTCAGAGGGTGGAGTAAGAATTTTTTATTGTAAGATTCAGTTTTAGCAACTTTAAAAACCCCTATAAACCAATTTTCACGAAAATACTGTACACATTTAAAAATAATTATCTTCCACCCCCGGGGGTCGAGTTAAATTTTTTTATTATTAGATTTACTTTCATCATATATTAGTTTTGACGAAAATATTGAAAATATTTAAAAATATTTAGGCCCTCACCCCCGAGGGGGGAAGTTAGAAAATTGATATTAATATATTCAATTTTAGCAACCCCCAAAACCCCTATATACAAATTTTCACGAAAATATTGTAAACATTTAAAAATTATTTCCCTTTGCCCCCAGGGGTGAAGTCAAAAATATTTTATTATCAGATTCAATTTCGTCGTCCTCAAAAACCCCTATATATCAATTTTGACAAAAATATTGAAAACATTTAAAAATATTTACCCCCTATTACCCCTCTGGGGGTATAGTTAGAAAAATTTAATTTTGAAATTCAATTTGAGAAACCTCAAAACCCCCATTATAGCAATTTTTAAGTTTTTGGGAAAAAAAAATGTTTTTTTCGCCCCCCTTACCTCACCCTAATGTTTACCAAAAACAATCCCGAGCGAAAACTTTTTGTAACATACCTGTATGTTAAATTTCAAGTGTCTAGGTTAAAGCGTTCTTAAGTTATCGTGCTTACAAGATTTCTCGGACAGACCAAGCGACAGTTTTTTTTTGCTTGAAATCGATTTTTATGGACATAAGACGCCATAAAACGCCATAAGCAAAAAAACATGTTTTTGAATTTTTTTGCACAAATACTCCTGCAAAAGTGTCTTATTTAAAATACTCCTGCAAAACTGCCTAAGTTCTTTACGTTTTTTTAAATAAGTACCAAATAATAACACAAGCATTTAAATATTTATTAAAACTAGGTTTTACTTATGTTCCCTAATAATATCACAAATTTTCACATAGTAGTTTTCACCATAGTAGAAACTTCCCGATATAACTGTAACATGATTGGACAGAAATAAACATGTTGTCAGAAATACTGTTAAATGTTGATGTTGATAAAAACGCTAAAAAATAATCTACTAAATATAATATACATATTATTGTTTCCTCAAGGAAACATTATACATACTAAGTTAATTTTTTTAGTTATGGGCTCCTTAAATAGACAACAATTCCTACAAGATCATTTTATTTACAACAAATGCAACAAATTACCTAGTCAGGGCTTAGCGAAGAATATTTATTGGTGGGGGAAAGATCGAAAATCATAACTTTTTTTGTCTAAATTTACAACTTTTGTCCCTTCGACAAAGCAGTTGATGACTAAAGATCGAAAATCGCAACGTTTTTTTGTCTAAAATTACAAGTTTTATCCCCTTGACAAAGAAGTTGATGACTAAAAAAAAATAAAAAGTTCCCACTATTGTTTAAATTGCAAACTTTTATAATTTTAACCCATGAAATTTAAATTTTAAAATTTCAAGATCCACTACTACTAAAATTACTTCCCTCGACTAAAAAAAAAAAACTTTTTCACCAGGTTAACGATCATGTGTACCATATTGGTACGCACCCTATTTTCTGCACGGACCGTGTGACCGTATTTGGTACACACACACATCTGGTTGGTAATGTTCCAAGTTGTGTGGGTCTCACAGGGACGGAGCTACATGGGTTATTAATGTAGTGTTTAGTAGATCTGGTCCCTGGGAAACAAAATGTTTTTCTTCCTAAAAACTCCTTCATCGCAACTTATTAAAAAGAAATCATAAATGCAACTTCCTTTCAATAAAAAATTCCTCTGGTCCAGTAATAAATTTTCAAAATTTAGCGATGGTGGTTAACCTATTAAGGCGTTTTATTTTTTACTATCATACCTTCAAATTTATTTGTAATCACCTATAACTTTACTGCATTAACAATAAACATCTTTATTTTAATGGGTAAAAAATAAGCTATTGCAAGAGCTTCAACAAAACATATTACTGCTTTTCAAAATAAATCGCATACTAACAATAACAGAAACTCAAGCTTTTTGATAGTCTTGTTGCAGATAGTCTTAGGTGGTCCTGTAAGGAACTATTAATTGATCAGCAACATGATTTTTGTCAAATCCGCTCAACCATCTCCAAACTTTTAGTATATCAAGAATTTATTTTAGATACTTTTGAAAACCTGAATGGCCAAGTTGATTCTATATATACGGACTTTTTTAAGGCTTTTGATAGTGTTGACCAGCCTACATTTATATCCAAATTAATTTCATTCGGTTTCAGCCCTCACTTTGTTAATTGGGTTAAAAGCTTTATCTCAGGTAGAAGTCATCTGTGAAAATTGGCTCATTTATTTCGTTTATTATTCTGGTTACATCCGAAATAACTCAAGGTTCTCATAGTGGACCTATTTTTTTCCTTATATTTATTAATGATCTAGGTAAAAATTTCTTACATAGTAATTATATTTTATTCGCATATGATTTAAAATTATACAGATATATTTCTACTCCTGATGATTTTGCTCTGCTGCAAAGTGACCCTAATAGATTGGTTGAGTGGTGTAACAGAAATAATTAATTTTTAAATGTAAAAAAGTGTCATAAAATATCATTTTTTATGGGTAGAACAAAGGTTGACAGCTCTTATTCTATTGGTAACACTATTTTAGATTTGGTTGATACTGTTAGAGATCTTGGTATTTTATTAGATCGTAAACTGGATTTTAACTGTCATATTACATCTATTGTTCAAAAGGCTAACAAAATGTTAGGCTTTGTAAAAAGAAATTGTAAAGATTTTTCTGTTGTCTATTATAGTCTACAATTCCCTTGATAGATCTCCTCTTGAATTTGACTCTGTAATTTGGTCTCCTCAGTACAATATTGGTATAGATGAGATTGAGTCTGTTCAACCTAAACTATGACGATTTTGTGCTAACAAACTAAATATTCCAATTTATTATCATAATTACTCTCATATGTATGAAGCATTAAATGTTTAATTACTTTGTCATAGAAGACTTAAAAATTAGATTTATGTTGTAAGTCCAAACTTATTAATAATTTACTTAATTATCCAGAAATGTTGTATAAAATTCGATTTTATATCCCTACAAGAAATCTTAGACAAAGTTCTCCAACATTTAATATACCCTTTCATAGAACTAACTACGGATTTCATACCTTTGGATAGAGCTATGCTGTTGGTTAATAACAAAAACAATCATTTAAATTTTTTAAATTTTTCTTTAAATTCTTTTAAAACTTCTTTAAATAACCTTAACTTTTGATATTATTGGTATCAAAAATTTATATACTTATGCATTTATTATTATACCATATTTTGTACTTCTTATGTATTGGGGTTTTCCCGTTAACAAATAAATAAATAAATATTGCCAGAGTATTGATTTTTTCCAAATGATTTTTTTTTTGTTGACAACACCCTCTTCCAGTCTTGGTAGTTTTTGATAAGTAACCTATTGACCATTAAAATAAAATAAAATTATTATTAAAATATTCTGTTTGTGAAAAATTTAAAATAATTTAAATTCTTACTATAGTAAAGTTATAAAATTCCCACATCGTAAATTATAATGCTATATATTTATAATTACCGTCAACTGTAGCTATATCACTCCTTTACATAACCCCGCTTTACATTTTAAAATATTTTGTACAGATCCGGAGTTATGATTTTTTTTAGTGGGAAAAAAGTTATTTTTTTTCAAAACCTCAGACTTAATTTCAGATAAGTTTTTTCATTATTCCAGAACATAACTGTAAAAATAACTCAATACCTGTTGCCGCACTAGCAACATAAAAACCCAAGAAAAATCAATGTTTTTATCACCTACTGACCCTCTAGAAATTATTCAAACAATAAATAAAGTATGTAGCAAGAATTATTCTGGGATTGACGATGTTCCTGGGAAACTTATTAAAGAGATGGCGACTTTCATATGTGAACCACTGTCACATATTGTGAATATAAGTTTTATCTGTGGCGAGTATCCAGAAAGATTAAAAATTTTACCAATTTATAAAAACAAAGGCAAAAAAAATAATATAAGCAACTACAGGCCGATAGCGCTACAAGTCCACTTTGCCAAAATTTTAGATTTTTCTTTCAACAAACGCCTATCAAACTTTTTAGAGAGAAACAATATATTATCAGATTGCCAAAATGGTTTCCGACCAAATCGCTCCACGATGAATGCCATTGATACCGCTCTTGCAAGTATATATAGCTCACTAAATGAAAAACAACTTGTAGCAGCCCTTATGTTTGACTTAACGCGTGCTTTTGATTACGTCGACCATAAGCTTCTTTTAAAAAAATTACACAAAATCGGAGTAAGAGGCTTAGCGTATAATTGTATAAGAACATATATGGAAAACAGATACCAATTGGTTGAGATAGATGGAAAACGATCCGAACTCCGCCGTATAACCATTGGAACACCACAAGGCTCGTGTTTATCACCCACATTATTTAATATTTTCATTAACGACCTTCCAGAGCTCATAAAAACCATCTGCGACTCAGTTAATTACGCGGATGACTCTAATGCATTAGTAAAGGCAAGTTCAAAGAAAGAAATTAAACTAAAGGCTCAGTTGTGCGCAGAACTTATGAACCAGTGGTGTGCAGATAATGGACTCCAACTCAACGGCTCCAAAACTGTAATAGTACAATTCTTGCAGAAAAACATCACCATCGAGACCTCCAATTGGGTAAATCTAAATAACACCGACATCACCAATAGCCAGTCATGTAAGTTTTTGGGTATCTATATGGACACAAAACTGACATGGGGCCCACACGTGGATAGTCTATGCGCAAAACTAAGTAGCAGATGCTACCTCATAGAAAATATTCGCCGAACAGTCTCCATAGAAGTACTTAAAACGGCATACTTTGGTATTATATAATCAGTCTTAAGTTATGGACTCGTCTACTGGGGAGCTCATCACACTACGGGCGATGTTTTTGCATGTCAGAAAAATATTATTCGACGTATGACAGGAGTATACAACGACAGATCATCCTGTGAGCCTCTATTTAAAAAACACGGAATAATGACACTGCCTTCTCTTTATATCTACAATTTAATCGTATACTACAAAACAATGGTTAGCAGTGACAGAAGCTACACCCACGAATATAACACAAGAAAAAAAGATGACCTGCAACCACCATACAGTAGACTTTGTGTAGGAGAAAATCACCCTTCCATATGTCAGTTAAATTTTTTAAGAAACTGTTAACTCTGGAAAAAAGTTTTGCAGAGACAGTATCAATGAACTGTTTTAAAAACAAACTGAAAATTTTTTTTATCTCTAAATGTTATTATTCCTTAGATGAATTTTTAAACTCGTAACTAGTCCTTAATTTTAATTTAATATTTATTTTTGCTTAATCTTGTTTATTTATTAATTTGTTAGTCTTTTATTCGTCCTACAATGTATTTTACTGTTTTTATTTATTTATTTGTACCTGACTTACCTAATAATGTTTTTGAGATAGGTTTATGTATTTGTATATATATATATATATTGTGTGTGTTTAACTATTGTATTTAACATTCAAAGGAAAAATATACATACTTACATACTTACTTACATATTACTAGTTTATTGCATGCATTGATAAATACCGTAAACCTTTGCAATAAAAACTAAAAATAAAAAGTATAACGTTTTTACAAAGCATTTTTTTTACCAGGTCTGAAAATAGTATGTAGTGTTACTCAGTTCCTTAGTTCCATTGGGTGCTTCTTAAAATGCGAAAATTTGAAATTTTAACGGGCCATTCTTCATTTTATTTTCCCCTATACAAAAATGCTTCAGACCAAATTTTGCCAAAATCGAACAATTCCTAGAGGTCGCTGTAGTTCTCCGCATGAGAAAAAGTCTCCGACGAAAGGGTAGGAATCAAGAGCGTTATAAGGCGTGCGTGCCTACAACGGGCCTCCCACTTGCACACACATTCCAAACATATTTCCCGTAGCCACAGATCTGTGCGTCAAACTATACCAGCAAAAAAAGCATTTTCTTGTAAAATGCATATGGTTATCCAAAAATTATTGGAAATACATATTATAAATGTATAAATTTGTGTTTAAAATAATCTAGGTTAGTTGCTTAATAAAAGTCATAGTCATAGGTGGAATGGGGGGTCACGTGACCCACCCCTAGGCATCGAAATACCAATGTTTTAAAAAAATTTAAAACTTTTCGATTTTCCTTGCAAGATTTCACTTATAAATCTTACGTTGGTCCTCTTCAAAAATATTTCTTTCATTGCTCCCCACCTATAGCTAGCTGAAATATTATAAAATATTATATTAACGTAACTTTTTGACATTTATAGAGGGAAAATTTATTCAAAATGTGTTAAAATATACTCTAGGCTTTATAACTTTTGAACGCGTTAAAATATTAACTTTAACATTTAGACCAAGAATTATACGCACTGCATCAACAATATTTTGATTGGCTTTTATTATTTTTTTTCAATGTGGCCAGGGGCCAGACGGGGACAAAAGTTATAAAGAGTGGGGTAACTATTTACACTTTTGGACTAATTTTCAGACTGTAAATGTCAAAAAGTTGTGTTAATATAATTTTTTTATAATATTTCAGCTAGAACAATGAAAAAAATATTTTTGAAGGGGACCAACGTAAGATTTATAAATGAAATCTTGCAAGAAAAGTGGAAAAAAAAACTTTATGTCTATGACTTTTATCAAGCAACTACCCTAGATTATTTTAAACACAAATTGATACATTTATAATATGTATTTCCAATAATTTTTGGATAACCATAAGCATTTTACAAGAAAATGCTTCTTTTGCTGATAGCGACCTCTAGCAATTTTTCGATTTTGGCAAAATTTAATCTGAAGAATTTTTATTTAGGGGAAAATAAAATGAGGGGGTGACCCGTTAAAATTTCAAATTTTTGCATTTTAAAAAGCACCCATTGGGAACTGAGGCACTGAGTAACATTACATACCATTTTCAGACCTGGTAAAAAATAAATTGCTTTGTAAAAACGTTATACTTTTTATTTTTAGTTTTTATTGCAAAGGTTTACGGTATTTATCAATGCATGCAATAAACCAGTAATATGTATTGTAACAATGAAAAAACTTATCTGAAATTAAGTCTGAGATTTTGAAAAAAAAAATCATGTATTTCCCCTTACATTTTAAAATATTTTAAAATGTAAAGCGGGGTTATATAATGGAGGAGGAATGTTATAGCTACAGTTGACGGTAATTATAAATATATAGCATTATAATTTACGATTTGGGAATTTTATAAGTTTACTATAGTGAAAATTTAAATTATTTTAATTTTTTCACAAAAATGCAAAAAAATGACCGATAGAAGATTTTAATAATAATTTTATTTTAAAGGTCCATAGGTTACTACTACTACTACTACTACCAAGACTGGAAGAGGGTGTTGTCAACAAAAAAAAAATTTAACGAACCGTGCAAAATTAGGAACACAGCTAATTATACAACAATGGCAAAAAATACCTTTTCGTTTCTTTATTGAGTGAAATACAATATGGACCAAAAAAGTGCATGTTTGTTTATTACGTTTTTACCCTGCAATAATAAATTCTACCCAGCTTGCGACAGCTAGCAAAAATTTTCAAGTTTTTATAGTGAAAGAACACGAAACACGAACTGCGTTGTAGTGAACGAAATTACCAACTGAATCTTACATACATACATTATATTTACAGGCATCTTTTTAATATAACAGATATACTGACAGTATCATCTATGACACAGAGGACGAACTAATGAGGGGGCACGGTTCGCCCGGGCGATTTTAAATGAAAATTTCGTGGACCCCTACATTTTTTGGTCTAAAATATACCTGATATACCATAATAAATCAATTCCCATTCGAAAGAAAATCGTAAAAGATACATTTTTTTAGACAGATAAAAAAACCTAACGAGTAATATTACTCGTTACTATTATAATATATTATAATATTACTATTATAATATATATATTATAATATATATATTATAATATATATATTATAATATATTATAATATTACTATTATAATAGGGTGTGTCAAAAAATCCAGAATTTCGAAATCGAAAACCCTCTCGGCTCAAAAGTTGCTTCTTAGTAAAAAGCGGTGGCCACTCAAAAATGAGTCAAATCGATTAATGTTTACAGCTAGCTCAAAGCACTCAAACTATGAAAAAAAATCGGTACATTTTTTTCGGATAAAAAGTGATTGTATATAAAACAGAAAAGTTTCTTTGGTAATATATTAAAACAATACTAATTGTGAGAAACTAAAAAAAATATATCCCTCCTCCCCTTAAGTTATAACATAAAAAAAACGCTAATTATTTGAAATTTCGCATTTTTTTTTTAATGGTTCATATTTAAAAGGACGTTACTTCCTTAGTAATGATTTTTTGATCAAGGTGCATATACATTTTTTTTCTGTTTTTAATGTTAAATAACCTCCCATTACTAAAATATTTGTTTTTGGCTTTATATTTTTTTATTTTTTTATTTTTGGTTCTTGATGCGTAAAAATTTACTTTAATTGCATTTATCTTTGAAACGGTTAAACCTGCGATGTTACACCACACAAACTTTGTTGTGTATTTTTACAAAAAAAATTATGTTCCAATAAGAAAAAATCAAAAAAAGTACACCGAAAAAGTTTTAGGCAAAAACAGAAAACCCACCCGGTTTCGAATTGAAATTTATTTATTTTCTATATAAAAAAACGGTATTTTTACAAAAAAAAAGTAAATACTAACATTATTGCAGCTATTTTATATTTTTATGTTGTAAAATCAAAAGTTAGTTTAATAAAAACGCAATATTATTGTAGATTTAATAAATTTTGCGAAAATACTTAAACATTTTACAAAAAAATATAAATGTTTTAGCTTTTCACAAAAAAAAATTAAAATTAAAAAGACGTGTTGTAATATTGTAAAAATGGGAAATAATTTCACAAATTATTATGTAATATCACAGGAAAATATTGTGAAATTACAAAAAAATCATTTTTATGAATTTACAAGATTTCAACGCAATTTAGTTAAATTACAAAGTTGATTGTAATATTACTAACAAAATCAGTGGCATTAAATAACCAACGATATTGTTAGTAATTTCACTAAACAATTTTTAAAGTGTATGCTTATACATGTATGTGTATATTAATATATACGTATATAAGCAGATTTTTTGTTTAAAACTATTTTTTATGCACTTCTTATAACTTGCAAAAATTAAATTTTCGCGAAATCTTCAAATAATTGGTGTTTTTTATGTTCTAACTCAAGGGGAGGAGGAGGAAAACCTCCAAAATTTCCTCAACTTTATATACAATCAGTTTTTATCCAAAAAACAGGTACCGATTTTTATTAAATTTGAGTGCTTTGAGCTACCTCTAAACATTAATCGATTTGGCTCAATTTTTGAGTGGCATATTTTTTAATAATGAGCAACTTTAGAGCCAGAGAGCGTTTTCGATTTCAAAAATCGGGATTTTTTGACTATTACTCAAAAAACGTTTTTTTTTATCTGTCTAAAAAAGTGTATCTTTTAGGATTTTCTTTCAAATGGGAATTGATTTCTTATTTTATGAGGTATGTTTTAGTACAAAAAATGTAGGGGTCCACGGTGAACCGTGGGGAGTTGGCAATATTAGGAACATGGCAGTAATTGGCTAACCTAACTTATATATTTGCTTAAATTTATTAATATTAGTTTTTTATTTACAAATAAATATGAAAACAAAAAAAAAAATATTTTTCGCAGTAGAGGGTTAGGAATTATTTTACTAGACTTTACTATACACCATGAAACTCCTAGAATAAAGTTTGACATGACAATAGGTACTTAAATCAATTTCGATTTGTACCAACCAAACTATTTAATTAATAATTATTATTAGGAATTAAGTAAATATTATAGTGAGCAGTCCAAAAGTCTCCCCTCGTTACTTTTAAACTAGTGAAGATATCGACTTCAAATTAGAAACAAATAAGACAACCTAAGCTATCTTTTTAAATATATGTCATATTTGTAACTTTTAACATGTGGGCAGGGGGCATAGGGGGGATTTTTTAAATAGAAAGTGTTTATTTGACCATATAATTTAGATATTTTTTGATGATTTAAAAGAAAGAAATTAAACTATTTTGTAAAAATGATTAATTTCATGAACTTAAATTATACCTTTAATCTAATTTTAAATGATATAAATAAACATTTCCAAAAATATATCAAAAAAAATCTTTAAAAAAAATCTAGAAAAATGATTATTTGAATTTTCACACATAAATAACTTCACTTAGGTCCACAAAATACGACCTCATACAGAAAAGTTCACTTAGTGGGCTCCTAGTAGAGGTAACTAGGAGCGCAAATAACTTGTGATCTTCCTCAAAGCATTTTAGCCCAAACTACCTTACTTGCATTGTTAAAAAAGTAAAAATAACAGAGCCAGACAAAAAGAAAAAAAGTCCGGAATTTTTTAACAGATCATTATATCCTATGTATTTTGAAGCGCAGAATCCGAATTTGATCTCAAAATAGCACCTTATCTGATTAGTTTTGGAGAGGACCTCAAAAAAAAAATATTTTTGAGTATGGAAATAATTTTTGTTGAGGTTATTTCCAAAACTAATCGGATAAGGTGATATTTTGACTACGGATCGACCGATATAGATTTTTTTGCCGATACCGATAATCGGCCGATACCAATATGGACGTTGCCGATATGCCGATGTATATAAGCATATTAAATATGAATAAAACAACTTTTGAACGTAAGTCGTAACTCACTCGTTGTTAAAACATTTTAGGACTGGCTGCCATTTGAACACCCTTTTATATATCGGCTTAATATCTTTCAAAATATCTTTAATATATCTAAGGATGATTTATGCAAAATTTCAGCTTAATCTGATTAGGGTTTATGAAACCCCTAGGGGGCGTCCCTCTTATTTATATACGCCCCAGTTTTTAAGGGACTAAGCTCACCAAAACGTTTAAAATTTGTAGTATTATGGTTTTTGGGTCAAGAAACACTATGGAATAAAGTCTACCACTGTAAGAGGCACACAGAAAAATATTGGCCCCTAAAAGTCCCCTAAAACAAGTTTTTTTACACATATCTTTTTTGTAATTAGTTGGACAAAAAATAAAATTACCTAGTGACATGCTGTGTGTTGAGTTAAATGAAAAAAGCGTTACACAGAGGTCCAAAATAGTAAAAAAAAAGGTTTTACATAATATATGGACAGCCTCTGTATACTATTTGTATCTATACTTACCTAAAAAATATTTAAGAAATCAATATCACAATACACACAATCACAATCACAATCTATTAATAATATTCATATTCATTTAAATGCTGGACTATCAAAATGCAGTTTTTATGCTTTGACTTTTAAAACGCAGTTTTTGATTTTTTAATATGCTATTTTTTTAATAATTAGTGAAACTGATTTAATTTGCCAATGTAATTTAACTATTCTCTCTAAAATAGATAATACCTGATGTTCATTGGCACTATAAAAGCTGTTATAGTTCCTAAATTAATACTTGGTTGATATCTCGAAATGTGTTATTTGTCAAAAACTGCGTTTTGAAAGTCACCTCCTCATATATTAATACAATTACACTAGGCAAAACGGTTTTCTATCCTGATTGCAGTCATGTGTTTTTTAACTAATTTTGGGTCCCTGAGACCAAATTTGGTCTCAGAATATTTCTATTACCTAAGGTTTCTGAGAAAAATGAGATAAAGGTAAAAAATCATTATTTTAGCCCTCTTTTGTTATAAAATCATGGGAGATAAAAATATAGTGAGGACAAATTTAGATTCGGCGACTCAATATTAGTTAAAAAATACTCACCTTAGAATATGGAAACTTTAAATTCATAGGTAGAATATTTATTAGGGATAGGGATATTATGAAAAAAAATATTAAAAAAAAGGATCCTGTAACAAAACTAAGTAGAGGTGGAGGGTAAGGAGAGGACTGCATAGGCGGACAAGCCTAGCGCCACGTACTCATGCTAAAAATCGTCAAAAATCATCACTAGGGGGTCAAAAATTAACTAAAAATATGTTACGTAATATGGTTCTTATGTAATAAAAAATATTATTGTGGCTATTTATGTTGATGATTTTTTGATATTTTCAAATAATAAAAACACGAAAGATTGGTTAAAAGAAGAACTTTAAAAAAAGTTTAATATGAAATATCTTGGAGAAACTAATTATTGTTTGGGAATAAGAATTAGAAGAAATCGAGAAACAGGAGAAATTAGTTTGGACCAAGAAAGTTATATTAATGATTTGTTAAGAAAATTCAACATGAGTGATTGTAAACCAGTATCCACGCCAATGGAACCTGGAAAAGAAATACAGTATGATCATGATCATGTCACCTGTATATGAGAAAGAACAAGAAGACATGCTACATGTGCCATATCAGATGGCAATTGGCAGTATTTTGTATGCGGCAAGTCAACTTGCCTAGATATATCATTTGCAGTGGGGGCATTGAGTAAGTTTAATGCCAATCCTAGGCAAGATCACTGGACAGGTGTAAAAAGAATAATGAGATATCTTCGAGGTACTTCAAATAATGGTATTCTTTATAAATTTTCAGAAACTATCAAAAATACATTGGTATGCAGATGCTGATTACGCAGATGATTTTGATGATAGAAAATCTATTAGTGGTTATAAAAAGTCTAGTAAGAAATAGCAGACAGTTGCAGTTACAGAGGCAGAATATGTAGCCTTGGCTCATGCTTCACAAGAAGCTTTATGGTTGCAGATAGTGATTAATGAACTGTAAATTATGGAGCATAAATATGCTATTTCAATTTATTGTGACAATAAAAGCCCAATAGATTTGTCCAAAAATTCTGTTCATCATGCTAGAACAAAACATATAGATGTACATCATCATTTTCTAAGAAAAGCAGTGAAGAATAAGAAAACGGAGATTTTACAAGTTTCTACAGAAAATAATATAGCAGATTTATTAACTAAGTCATTGGATAGAAAGAAACACACCTGTGCAAAGAAAAAATGGGAATATTTGCAGGTTCATCAAGTGGGGGTGTTGAAATGATATAAATCTCGTTTTCTGAGCCCTTATAACTATTCTATTGTTATTGTTTTCATAGTTTTGTTTAAACCTGACAGACATATATTTTTCTTCTCTAATATAAAATACTATAAAACTAATATTTCTCTTGTAATCCGCAAAAATATGTATGAGTATACAGGGTGTTACCTAAATATGGTACTTCAGCGTCTGAAAGTTTCTATAAACACATGTCCTAAAATGACTCGTAAGGGAGCTTCAAAAGGAGTTCCAAATATTCGATTTTTATTTAATAACTTAGGATCCTAAGTTAGGGTTCTAACCCTTTGTGTTATTACATTTAAACTATCTATAATTGGACCTATCAGCCAATGGTATTTCCGTGTAGTTACTTTAATTTTAATTTTCGAGAAAAACTCACTTGAACCTGAATGAAAATTCTTGTTTCGAGGAAGAAATGCTAAAATTTTAAAAACCTAAATAATGATGTGATTCTACATCAAAAATTAAAAAAACAAGTTTTTTTACATGTAGGTCCAAAAATCGCTTTTAAAGCTACCGTGGCCCTTTAAAAATGGTGCATTTTTAAGGGACCATAGCTTCCTTAGACTAGATGTACAAAAGTACTTGTATACGAAGAAGTTTTTTCTTAGTTTTGGAAGCGTTATTTAAATTTAGGTTTTTACATTTAATGTAGTATTTTTAGTATTAAAATTTGTCTTCTTCGATACGTGAAATTTTAAGTTCAAATGATTTTTTCTCTACGGTATTACAACAGGAGTACCTGTTTTATGTATTTTTATCTGAGGAATACTATTCTGATAATAAATCCACAAAAAAGTTAGACATAAAAAAAATTGAGGCAAAACAGTGATAAAGCCCCCCACTTCGGACGCCTCTGATTAAAGTAAACATGTAAACACCACTGGTTGATTGATATGCCTTATTTAGATATATCACCAATACCTCGTTTGGACTTTTTATATATAATATATAACACAAAGGGTTCCTGAGTTTTTAACCCAGGGCTTGTGTGGTGGGGTTAAAACCACCCATGATATATTTCAAACGTAGACTGCTTCGCAGTATTTTTTGTTTTAACATTTTCCTCTTTAATAGCTGTAAGTAAACGCATAGACAACATATTGACAATTTTTCTTTCACCCTTATCCTACACGTTTATTTTTTTTAGCGGTTTCAAAGTTCCGTGTGGATGGATTTAACCTCACCACATACTTAACTTTATACAAATATTCATAATTTTAGATACGTATATAAAATAAAATTTTC
>CAUEHQ010000480.1:46158-71397 GCA_958510825.1 Brachypterus glaber
AAAGAAGGAAACCTTTTATTGTCATTTAAAAAGCTTTTATGAATCGTGTTTGAACTGGTATTATTCAAAAGTAATTTTCTTATTTTTTCAGGAATATCAACAAAGTGATTGTTTATTTCATTTGGCGTTTTTTTTGTCTGTGGTTGTTTAGAGACCTTGGGCCTTTTTTTGTTTATGACTTGCCAGCATGCTTTTGCTTTATTACTCGACTCTTTTATGTAATTATTATTATATTTTAACTTGGCTTTTTTTATTGCTTTCCTGTACTCCTTTCTACAATTATTTTTTAAATGTAGGTTAATATCAGTAGGTTCCTGTTGATACCTTTCAGATAGTAACTCCAAATGATCCCTCATTATAATTAATTCGGGTGTGTACCATTTTGTGTCCTTTTTTGCAGTGGATTTAAATTTTTTTGATTTTAAGGGAAAAGAAGTTTCAAGGTTTTTTTGTAAGATTTTTAAAAAAACTTCAATATCAATATTCACGTTTTTGTTGTCCAAGAAACTCCAATCTACCTCCCTTATCAGATTATAAAAAGTGGACATACCAATATCTGTGTATTTCCTATATTGAATTTTGTTGATTACCTCCTTGTTCCCTAGCACGGCACCAAGTGTAATCGCTCTATGGTCCGACAGCCCTGGGTCAAAAACATCAGTCCGCATTGGACAATTAAAATTAACAATAAAATTGTCTAAACAATTTTGTTTACGCGTTGGTAATGTTATCAAAGACCTAAAATTAAAAGTTGAGATTAAATCATTAAATTTTGTAGCCGTAGGTTTATTTGTATTGAAATGTATATTATAATCACCATTTATAATAACATACTTGTCACAGCCCAAAAATTTATTTAAAAGTTTATTAAAACATGTTAAAAATAGATCAAAGTTTCCTGAAGGAGAGCGGTAAATTGTAACAACCATTGTATTCAGAGAACATATCTCAACTGCTGCTATTTCGCAGTGGTATTCCACTGTTAAATCATTTAAATCTTTTCGGTTTATAAAACTAATGTCATTTTTACATAATATTAGAGCTCCTCCTTTAAGCCATTTTGATCTTACAAAATAGGAGCCTAGTACATAATTTTCAATTGCTAAATTACTGATGTCGTTTGCATAAAGGTGGTGCTCCGTTAAGCAAACAAGATCATAATTTTTCTCGGTTAAAAAAGCCTCTAACTTGAGTTGTTTATTTCTAACTGATTCGATATTGCAGTAAAAAACAGAAAGTTGTTTAGTATCTCTGGAACCTCCCTTGTTGGTGGTATCTCCTATTTTGGTAGAATTTGGGTTTATGATACTGAAAATGCTTTTCTTGAAAGGGCGAGACCCTTATGTTTTCTGACCAAAAATCGGGATTCATTATGGATTCTTCAAATTCCTTAGGCAAAATTACTTTAAAACTGCTAAACATACCTTTAGTTTGTAGTTTTTCTACCCTAATAATATTGTTATCATGTGAATCCATTTTTAGGTTAAATTTTATTTGTTCAACTACGGTGCTTTCCTGGGTATCGTACTTAAGATTACTGATATATAGTGCAATCGTATTATTGTCTGCTGACTGCAGTTTATTGTTGGGGTCATTATTTGAGCCAACAATATACCTGTTTGGATTTTTGTGTGTTGGATTTTTGTGTGTTGGATTTTCGTGTGTTGTATTTTGGTTTGAATTTTTACCAGACTTCTCCAATTGAATTATTTCTTGCATAACTTGCATGGTTTGTGCATCGCTACACTCCCGTTTTGTTTTGTTACAATAGTATTATTTGAACTTTTAGTTTTGTTATTGTTTGTAGCTGTCACAGCTGAGCCGCCTGTCAGAGTACTTGCAAGTTTTATGGGTTGCCTACTTGTAGGGGCCGAACTGCCTGGCTGATGATTTCTCGGATGTTTTATGGATTGCATACTCGCAGGGGTTTGTAGATTTTCCATTAAATGGATTTTGTCGTAGAGCAATTTAATTTTATCTCTTAGTTCATTTATTATAATATCTTTTTGAGATATTATAATATTTAGATATTCAGTAGAACTCACTTCTTTTATAGTTTCAGTACTAGATGAACTATTGTCAAGGTCGAGAAGGTCATCTTTCTCACAACATTTAATTTCGTTTTCACTAATATATTCCACTTTACTACTTTTTAAAAGTATTTTACTACACGCAGTATGCATAATACATCCGCAGTTTACACATTTTGGGCCACTTTTGGCATTGCTATTACACTTTTTAGACTTATTATTACTAGCACAATTTTCGGACAAACCTTCGCCCGCCATGTTTCAATATGTCAGCAACAAACAGAATTTTTTTTTAGCATAATAACATTTTTTAAGGCCAAAATTTAAAAAAATAATATCATTTCTTTATCATGTGATAGTTTTTTTACTAAAAACAATAGTTTTCTATTTAAATTTTTAATTTTAGAAAACGGTAAAAAGTGCATTATCGAATGACCCCGCTAATGTAAAAGAGAGGATGCTATGAAAATAAATGTTTGCAAATATGACGTTCACGATAAAAATAAATGTCAAATCTAATGTTATAAATTAGATTTTTACTTAGACTTAGTAAGGACCTTGTGGACTAGGGTATTTTATACTACAGAGTGTATTACTTAATTACTAATAAATTTTGATTTTTTGCGCTCAATCAAATTTTTTAATTGGTATGATTGGATTAATCTTAGATTAATCTTAGCAGTTTTTTTTACAAAGTCAAGTCTATATCATAATGAAAGTATTGGTAAAGCAAGTTATTATAAAACCTATTGGACAACTTATGATAAAACATATTTTATAATTATGAGATTTTAAAAAACATAATTAATTAGCTTGTAAAGAACCCCCTTCCCTCGCAGTTGCATGAAGTTGCAGCTGGTTCATATTAGCAGGGCCGGATTCAGGGGGATGCAGGGGGTACAGATTACCCGGGGCCCGGGCTCGAAGGGGGCCCGGCGACAGAAGTTTTTAATAAACAGTTTATTTATTTATACTCCCCCAGATCGATAAGGCGTCAAAATGAGCAAATAAGTAGATCTCGTTCCAAATGGGCAATAGAAAAAATTTCGCCGCGGCAGCGCTTAAGCCTTTTTGGATTTTTGTAAAAAATAATAGTGCACTGTTACTAGTGTTTTAAAATTTGTAAAAAAATTCGCCCGCGGCGCTAGGGCTAATTTACCTACGTATTTTTTTAGTTCAAGCTTGCAAAAGCTTAAAATTTGTAAAAAAATTTTCTGCGGCGCCAGAGCTATCAAAATTGAAAAATATTTCGCCTGCGGCGCTAAGACCTTATTATTTTTTACATACTTAAGCTTGCTGAACTATGAAAATAAAACAGTCAGAAATTAACATAATTTGGAAAAATTTTCGACTACGGCGCTTAGTTAATGAATGGGGGCGCTGCTTCGGCCCTCAGTGCCTTAGCTGCAGGCCTGCATGGGACAATTATCATCTAGTCCTACTTCGTGCTTTTGTTCTTAGTCGTTTGTTTTGTTTTTTTGAACCAAACCAGACTAAAATTAGACCAAATACAGAAGAACAAAGGAAAAAAACTGTCATATTATGGGCAATTTAGTCAATTAATTTATTGTTATGTAATTAATTACGTACATTTTGGTTGGAATTAAAAGTTAAATGATACTAAATAATTCTCATAAGTTAAAATATCAAATTGATTGTTATTATTAATATTATTTATTAATATGCGAAACGCAAGACGTATTTATGATATTTGAATTAATTAACTCATCATTGTGTCAAATTCCATACATCTACAAAATATTACGCCTTTCTAGAATATTTTCAGTGTTATTAGAATTGTTTTGTACAATATTTCAAATAAATCCATGTTAGTCCTTAGGTTTTCCCAAATCACTCCAGTTTTGATGAAATAAGGTCAAAATTACGCATCTAACTTCAGAGAATCATGGGAATATAAATGCCATTTCACAAAATCTATTATTAGCAAATAATTCTAATTCTTTGCGAGTCTTCCACGATTCAAATGGATTCAAATCAAGCAGCAAGTTAATAAATTTAAATAATTTACTATCATCGGGGAACTTTTCTACTATTCTTCTCGTTGTTTCTCTTAAATTTCGAGTACATTCTCCATAAGTTAAAATAATTTCTTTCTTTACTTCTAAAGTTATCATTTTGGCATTCAAAACTTGGTTTTATAAAAATCTTGCTTTGTTAATTTTTTGATTATAATGTAAAATCAAATTTGACATTTATTGTCATCATATACGACTTATTTAAAAAATTTAATTTCAAGGCATCCTACTCTTTTGCCATAGCGGGGTCATTCCATTATGCAATTGCCCTTTTTTAAGGTTTTATAAAATTAAGAATTTAAATCGAAAATTATTGTTTTTAGTGAAAATAACTATCATATGATAAAGAAAAATTGTTACTTTTTTTAATTTTGGCATTTGAAAGTATTGTTATGCTTTTAAAAGTGCATGTGTGGAGCTCTAGCTCAAAACCAAAAAAGAGTAGAAAACTTTTGTTTTGGGTCAATTGAAGATAATTAGGTCCATATTGACTAGTAAAAGTTTCATGTTGATATCTTTGTTAATAACGCCACAGTTTGACTGATTTGTCTACCGTGGGACACCGTGTATACATATTTATTTTTTAAACATGCATTTTTAGTGATAAGATAAAACCTTTTCCAATTTCTTTATTTTTTGTCAAAAATTAATAATATTTTGCAAGCTTATCTTAAAATAAATAATGTATGTGCAAAAAATAAAATATTTTATACGGGGCGTTCAAAATAAATATTCAAACTTTTGGACTTTCAAACATAAAAAAGTCCTATAAAATGAAATTCTGCATAAAATGATATGAGATACTTTATAGATCCCTTTAGCGGTTTTTAAAATAATTGAGTTTAAAAAAATAAACTTGTCAATTTTAAGAATTTTATTTTATTTTTTTAATAAGAAGGCCCGGGATTTTTTTTAAAATCATTTTTACACTAGGATAATAGTTTTGCGGTTACATGATACATGATGGCAAATCAAGCTAATCACGGAATGGCATTCTGATGTACTACGCTTGTTACGCGAGCCTGTGGATATGCACTAAGCTATGTCTTATGATTATGCGAGTCTGTGGATAGCGCCCAAAACCAATACATCATGGAGTCAACTCATTACCGGACTCGAGTTTTAGAGATAGTTCTCGTTAGCGTTGAGTACAAGTAAGTTATTACTTTTATATTTTGGATTCTAAAATTAAAAGTATTGAAATACACATTTTTTTTTCAATTTTTTTTTTCCGATTTTTTTCACTTTTGAGACCATGTTAAAAAAATGTCTGTCTATCTGTCTGAATATCTCTGTGGGGATTGAAATTGGGGTATGTGGGTAGGGGAGAATGGGGTCAAAGGGGCCAAAAAAAGTTAATTTTTGGTATTTTTTTTTTAATTTTTTATCGTTCAATTATAATTTTGGCATGTATAGGAAGGTAATAAAATTTACCATAAAAAAGGTAAAAACCATTTTTTTCGTAGCACCAATACTTCTGGAGATATTAGCAAAATAACAAAATACACGCCACTGTGAAGTCTTTTTATTAGTTTATAGGTAAAGCCTTGTATTTTGCAAATTTTAATAATGATTTATGTCCATTTCAAGCATAAAAAATTGTCGGTCACCAGTTACGATGCGCAGCACCGCTTAGACAAACTTAAGTATGCGCAGAAGAGTTATTAATATATACGAATGCTTAAAAGTGTTTTGGCAAACATATACAAATATGTTATGCGCAGTAAGGATTGGTGAAACATCTTTATGCGCAAAAGTGTTTAATAATACATACGAATCCTTAAAAGTGTTCTGGCAAACATATACAAATACGTCATGCGCAGTAAGGATTGGTGGAACATATTTATGCGCAAAAGTGTTTAATAATACATACGAATGCTTAAAAGTGTTCTGGCAAACATATACAAATATATCATGCTCAGTAGGGATTGGTGGAACATATTTATGCGCAAAAGTGTTTAATAATACATACGAATATTTAAAAGTGTTCTGGCAAACATATACAAATATGTCATGCGCAGTAAGGATTGGTGAAACATATTTATTCGCAAAAGTGTTTAATAATACATACGGATACGCAAAAGTGTTCTGGCAAAGATATACAAATATATCATGCGCAGTAAAGATGGGTGGAACATATTTATGCGCAAACGTGTTTAATAATATATACGAATACGTAAAAGTGTTTTGGCAAAGATATACAAATATATCATGCGCAGTAGTATATCATGCGCAGTAAAGATTGGTGCAACATATTTATGCGCAAACGTGTTTAATAATACATACGAAAGCACATAAGTGTTCTGGAGTTGCTAGAGGTGAGCAAAGGCAAAGGAAGTGTGACAAAAAGTGTGTAGTCCATTTCCACTATTCTGTTCGTCTAAAATATAAAAGTTTTCAAACGCTTTTGCGTTTCAGATATTTTTTTGTATAAATTATTTTTAAAAAATTATTATCCTAAAAATGATTTTAAAAAAATTCCACGGCCTTCTTATTAAAAAAAAAATAAAAAAAAATTCTTAAAATTGACAACTTTATTTTTTTAAACTCAATTATTTTAAAACCCGCTAAAAGGATCTATAAAGTATCTGACATCATTTTATGCAGAATTTCATTCTACATTTAACGAGTGAATAAAAAATAGAGCATTCCATTTAAAAAAATGGACTTTTTTATGTTTGAAAATCCAAAAGCTTGAATATTTATTTTGAACGCCATGTATAAAATATTTTATTTTTTGTAATTAGATACATCCTTTTAAGTTTGCTTGCAAAATTTTATTAATTTTTGACTAAAAATAAAGAAATTGGAGAAGGTTTTATCTTATCACTAAAAATGCATTTTTTCTCAAAAAAAAAATATATCTCAAAAACTATAAATAATAGACCCATACAATATAATCAATAAAAGCATTTTATTGAGAAATAACATGGCATAATAAAAAATATACCATTCCATTTAATAATAATAATAATAATAATAATAATTTATTTATTTCCATAGATGTAAATACATATAGGATAATGTCAGCTTAAAAACTAAATACAAAAATAATAAAATTGACGTAAAATTTACAACAAAATAAAAAATATACATAAAAATTACAAAGATTAAAATATATATACACAAATATAAATAGATTAAAAATATTATTTCTAAGACCATCTTTTGCCTAAAAATTCCGAAAGTGAATAAAAGACGTTTTCCTTTAAGAATAGTTTTGTCTTAACTTTAAATTGATTAAAGCTGCCTGTGTTTTGTATACTTAAAGGTAAATTATTGTAAAGTCTAATGGAAGTATGTTTTGGGCCTTTGCTTACCTGAGTTAGATTAAAGGAAGGTACGTATAATAAATCTGCCTGTCTAGTTGAGTAATTATTTATGTCTCCATATGTTACAAAATTATTTTTGTTTTTCCTAATAAAAATTACACATTGAAATATATACATATTATACACGGTCATAATTCCATGTTCTTTGAACAATGTTCTGCATGTAGAGGTATAGGGTACTCTGAACATAAAGCGTGAAATCCTCTTTTGAAGAATGAAAACTTTTTCAAAATCTACACTGTTCCCCCAACATATTAGTCCATAAGCAAGAACTGAATTAATGCAACCGTAATAAAAATTCACAAGTGTTGAAGTGCTAACAGCATTTCTTAGTTGGAGAACACAGTAGCTTTTTGAGGCCAAACGTTTTAAAATATCTTCAATATGACACTTCCAAGAGACAGAAGAATCTAAATGTACACCCAAAAATTTACAATTATTGTTAAGTTTAATGGTTCTCTTGTCAGATCTTACCAAAATGCTAAAATCCAGTTTTGTTCTATTGGGATAAAACATAACTAAATTGGTTTTCCCTGCATTCAAAATTAACCCATTTTCATTACACCAATCAAACATGTTTTGAACACACACACACATTTAGTTTTTGGGAAAGTGATGATACATCCTTAGCAGATACTAATTCAGAAGTGTCGTCTGCAAACAGTGTTAAGTGCTCATTTGAAGAAAGGTCATTTATAAAAACAAGAAATAAAAACGGCCCTAGAATACTACCCTGTGGACGCCTGATTCACATAGTAGTTTTTCTGAGTATACATGTTGGCCATTCTCACTAGTGACTCTAACAGTTTGATATCTCCCAGACAGATATGTCTTTAACCACTTAAGAGCAGACCCATGTATACCGTAAGCATATAGTTTATTTAGTAGAAGTTTGTGATTTTTGTGTCAAATGCTCTAGATAAATCGTAAAACAGACCACAAGTTTTTAATCTATTGTCCAAATTGTCTAGTATTGTTTAAAAAAAAAGTCAGATGTTACCAACCCTAAGAGGACCACCCTGTATGTTTTAAAATATTTTTAAAATGTGCCTTTTTTAAAATCATATAACTTTTCTCATTAAAGTTTTTCTCTAAAGTGGATACTTTACTATACAGTGCGGTCCAAAAGTCACCACCCCCCCACTTTTAACTTTTAAACGAGTTGAGATACCGACTTAAAATTTAGAACTTTTAAATAAGACAACTTAAACTATCTTTTATCATATATTTGATATTTTCAGCTCTTAAAATGTGGGCAGGAGGGCATGGGGGACATTTTTTTAAATGGAAAGGGGGATCGTGTAATACATCATTTTAAAGCTTAGAAAATTCTCTATTTAAACTAACATTTTTAATTATTTTAAAAATGTTTTTTAAGGTTTTGATTTTTCAATTTTTTGTGCTAAGACATTCGATTTTTTAAGTTTTTTTTTATAAATTTTTATTATGTCAACTAAAATTAGTTTAAAAGTATAATTAACATTTTTTTATGATGAAATTAGGCATTTTTAAAAAATTATTTGTTTTTTTAGAGGAATTTTGACATTAATACCCATTTTCAATCCCATTTTAAACCCATTTTTTTTTTAATTAAAAATATGGAGTTAAATGGAGAATTTTATAAGATTTAAAATGATGTATTACACGACCCCCCTTTCCATTTAAAAAAATGTGCCCCCATGCCCCCCTGCCCACATTTTAAGAGCTGAAAGTATTAAATATATGCTAAAAGATAGTTTAAGTTGTCTTATTTAAAAGTTCCAAATTTGAAGTCGATATCTAAACTGGTTCAAAAGTTAAGAGGGGGGGGGGTGACTTTTGGACCGCTCTGTATATCAACCGACTCGGCTTCGCTGTATAGGGGTTTTTAAAATCGCTAAAACTGAATCTTACGATTAGAAACATCTAACTGCACCCCCTGAGGGGTGGGGGTAGCTTTTGTGAAAATTTGTATATAGAGGTTTTTAAGGTGGCTAAAACTGAATCTTAGAATTAAATACACTGCCCAGTAAAACTGCTTTCCCATTTTTCACCTCGGCGCGTGAAATTGATTTTTTAATATCAGCAACCTTAAATACCCCAATATTCCAATTTTCACGAAAACCCCTCAGGGGGTGTGTGGAAAATTTTATTTTAAGATTCAGTTTTAGGGACCTCAAAATCCCCAGTATATCAATTTTCAAGAAAACTACCCTGTTCCTCAAGGGGTGGAGTTTGAATTTTTTTATTATCAGATTCACTTTCAGCAACCTCAAAAACAGAATATACCTATTTTTACGAAAACTACCCCCCGGCCCTCAGGGGGCGGAGTTAGATTCTTTTTATTATTATATTTACTTTTACCAACCTTAAAAAACCCAATATACCAATTTTTACGAAAAATACCCCCGACCCTCAGGGGGTGGAGTAAAAAATTTTTTATTATTATATTTACTTTCAGCAACCTCAAAAACCCCAATATAGCAATTTTCACGAAAACTGCCCTCCATCCCACAGGGGGAGGAGTTGGATTTTTTTATAATCAGATTCACTTTCAGCAACCTCAAAAACCCCAATATACCAATTTTCACGAAAACTACCCCTGACCCTCAGGGGGTGGAGTTAAAAAAAAAATATTATTATATTTACTTTCACCAACCTCAAAAACCCCAATATAACAATTTTCACGAAAACTACCCCCCTTCCCTCAGGGGGAGGAGTTGGATTTTTTTTATTATCAGATTCACTTTCGGCAACCTCAAAAACCCCAATATACAAATTTTCACGAAAACTACCCCCCCCCCCCCTCAGGGGTTGTAATTAGAAAAAAATTATTATCAGATTCATATTCGTCGGCCCCAAAAACCCTTATATACCCATTTCGACGAAAATATTGAAAATATTTAAAAATATTTACCCCCTCCCCCCGTGGGGGTAGAGTTAAAAAAAATATTATTATATTCAATTTCAGCAACCTTAAAAACCCCTATATAGCAATTTTTAAATTTTTGTTAAAAAAATGTATTTTTCCCCATTTGCCCCGCTTGCCGCACCCCAATGTTCACCAAAAACAATCCTGAGCGAGAATTTTTGTTAACATACCTGTATGCCAAATTTTAGGTCTCTAACTTAAAGCGTTCTTAAGTTATTGTACATATGTGACTGGGCTAATTTTAACTTAGCACTGTTTGCAAGTGGATTTTTAAAGAGCACCGTTTGCAGGTTGACTCTTGTGTAACTTAGTACGTTTTGCAGTACAAGATTTTTTACTCTGTTTTGCATCAAAGTGAATCATTTTTTCTACATAAAAAACAGTTTTAATTATAGATTTATACAAGTACTATACTACTATGCCATTATCTCAATTTTCATAGGGATGTAACTTAGGCAGTTTTTCAAGTTTTTCAGTATTTCTCTTTACAATAAAAGTTTATACCTAAAACTAATTAATAAATAAAGGTGAATATATTACTATTTATAATCATTATTATTAATTTATTATTCACCAAAAAGTACCATAAAATTTTCTTGTTATAAAATGTACTGACAGTTTTTCTGGGCTAACTTTTTAATATGAACGAGCATTTAAAATGTCGGTACCGGGCTAGTCAGTCAGTGACTGAACTTTTGACAAGAAGAACCGTAATTTGCAATTTAAAAGTGGACAAAAAAGGTTTAAGTTTAGCAATTGAGAACACAATCACACAAAAAAAAAGACCAATGCATTTTTCTGACCTCAGAGTTGCTTCATCAGGTCACTATTATTTTTTATACACTTAAAAAAGGGTGCGAAAATTCCTTAAATTCAGATGTTTTTAAGTGTAGAAAAAAATTGTGACCTGATGGAGCAATTATCAGATTATCAGATTCGGTTTCAGCGACCCCGAAAATATAAAAATTAGTTGGTCTAATCTCTGGAACATGAAATTTTTTTTTTGGTGGTTGTGCCCATCCAACAAAAAAAAATAAAAAATAATCATGTGCCAGGTACTAGACCAACACATTTTTATATTTTCGGGGTCGCTGAAAACGAATCTGACCTCAGAATTGCCTCATCAGGTCACCATTTTTTTCTACATTTAAAAAAGGGTCGCTGAAAACGAATCTGACCTCAGAATTGCCTCATCAGGTCAACATTTTTTCTTCACTTAAAAAAGGGTGCGAAATTCCTTAAATTCAGATGTTTTTCTGAGGTCAGATTTGGTTTCAGCGACCCCAAGAATATAAAAATACATTGGTCTAGTCTCTGGAATATGATTTTTTTTTGTGTGGCTGTGAAATTGAATTAAATTAACTAAATTAAACAATATGCCTGTAAAAATATTAAGATGAATAATAAAACAGTTTATAAATTACTTTATTACTTACAAAATTATATAAATATAATTTTGCGATGAAAAAATTTAAAAGTTGGTTTGACATAAATCGTTAAAAAATAATCTTCCGAATTACACAGATTCTTCGAACTATCGGGAATAATTCACGGTTTTCATTCAAATTTGTTGTCAAATGAAATAATTACTACAGGGGCATCGCCCGGTCGTAATATTTCCAAACAACAACTTTTCATGAAAACAGAGAATCATTCCCGCATAATCCTTAGTCTCTTGTGTAATTATATATGAAAATATTTTAGAGCTATAAGTAATACGTTATGATATCTAAAGCCTATTAGATAGAGAACTTTATAAACATCACAAACAGTTTTCAAGACAAAATATACCTAATTTGGTTGAAAAAACTACCACTTGCAATACGTGTCTCTAAAAAACCGAATATTTACTACTACACTACCAAAGTATTTTTGCTTAAAATGAACTCTAGTGCCACCATTAACGAAGGGTTTAAAACTATATATTTTATCAAAAAGTTGTCTGGGTCACTCTTTAAGTAAATTTAAACTTTGCGTTTTCCTCAGGAAACATTATGCGGTTGAGGGTTAAGGTATTTAAAATTTTTAGTTTTACATTACAAATAAAACATTTTATCACTAAATATTAGTCCCGAAAATCTGTTGGACCCTTTTTAATTTCGAGATTAAAAATCCCAAACCTGATCCCAAATTCCTGAATTAAGATTTTGGGATTGCAACATCTAGTTCCAAAGTAAAACCACTGTAAAAACGTCAATTTAAGTTAATTATAATTACAATTATTATAAAAGAAAATATTAGTGGCATATCGCACAGAAGAGAAAATTAGAAAAAAGTCAGGTCACAGTCTGGATTCTCACCAGAGTCCCCACGGTTTTCGGCCTGGCGCTCTACCAACTGAGCTATCGAAAACTAACTAATTGGACATGCCTTCTTTTCTATTCTTCTCAAATTTGTTAGTTCTTAATTAAAAGAAAGATGATTATTTTTGTTAGTAGGAATTAACTTAATATACAATGTCTTAAGAGCCCTTTTACCTTCACCCTTGTATCGTTCACATATAGGAACATCAACAGAGATCGACATGCGGTCTCTAACATTGTATTTTAGCCAAATTACAATTACTCTCATAATTGGCTCTTTTATATTCCTCCTGTAATTTTCAACGAATATATTTTTTTAATCTCTTTTATTTTTGATGGTATAGGTGTGTTTTCCTCAGTATACCCTACATGGTTTTTATGGTAGATAACTAACGAATAATTGCTACGTAAGTATTGAATATGTATAAATACAATATTTCAAAAAATTTCACTCATTCACTATGCTTGGAAATATTATTTATTTGGTTGTTTTTGTTTTTATGTCTACCCACTTTGTACAAGTAAGTAATAGACTATTATTATTACTAGTGGTCGCATTGAAGTATTCATTTACGGGGCCCGCGAGGGTTTACAAAAAATTGATTTAAAAAAAAATAATTTTGAATGTATATGGCAAGATGACTTTAAAGTCATCTTGGTGAATGGACACTGGACTGTCATGTAGACGATGTTATTGAGATTTTTATCAAAAAAAAATTCATGTTCGAAGCAATAATAGCGTCGACATGACGCACGGAGGCCGATTTTTAAATCTAGGGGGATTTAAGGAAAAAAAAATAAATGTAAAATAGATACTATTTTTTACATAAACATATTCTTTAATGTGACTAATTAATTCCTAAAATATTAACTTTAAATAATTACAAAAAAAATCAATGGGGTAGCTTTATAGTTAGTTTATTTTAAAATTTTATTTACTGTTGATGTTGACGGTCAAAAGTGCCCTCGCTCCAAATGAACTGAATTTATGTAAATTTATGTAATGAAAAAACTTCCCAAAATTTTAGCCCCCATCCCCTCTTGGGGGACGGCAATACATTTTTAACCCTTAAATCTAATATTTTTTATCGGCTCCTATTTGACCGATCGATTTGAATCTCGGGTGACGTAATATGGATACTTAGGTCAACTTAAAAAAAACTCGTTTGCTACTTCTACTCACACAAGTAACTCTTCGCAGTGCTGACGGAATACTGAGCCTAAATATTTTTATTAGCCGATGTAACACACGTTGATACACCGGCACCGTGCGAATAAAGCCGATGTATCAGCATTGGCAGCGAAAGTGTTTTTTGTCGTTTTTTCATGATGTTTATTGGTTTACTATAATTTTTCTACGTGTTTAATGTCCACTAAGTAAACATAAAAAAACTTCGAATAGTAATAATGATACAAATGACCCGACTTTTGAACCAGCAGGTGCCTTAAGTACATCATCTAAAACTGAAGAAGACACGTGGAGTTGCCAGTACAGAGGCTTGTTGCATATGTGGTAATAATAAAAAGGAAGTGTCTAGTCTGCCGACCGCTCGACATAATAGGTTTTTTACCTATTCTGCCGACCGCTTGGTAGAATAGATATTCTACCATTCTTAGATACTTAGACGCAAAATAGATTTTTTTTACTAGCAAACCAAACCATTGTTAACGTAATCCAACGCCTCCCATTAAAAAAAAACACCAAACCAGCAAACTACCAAACCAAACCATTGTTAAAGTAAACCAATGCACCCATTAAAAAAAACACAAAACAGAAATTCTTGAGTATTTTAACAATTTTTTGTTATAAAAATTTCAACAATTATTTTATTATATTTATTAATTTTCATAGAATAGTAATAAGCAACCAGGCCGAATATCATACGGCCGAAAGCGAGGTTTGTAGTAGTGGCAGCACTGATTTCAGTGGCTCTCAAAGCGTAGGCAAGTTTTTATACATTGAGATATATAACTGGTTGCTTATTACTATTCTCTGAAAATTAATAGATATAATAAAATAATTATTTAAATTTTTATAACAAAAAATTGTTAAAATACTCAAGAATTTCTGTTTAGTGTTTTTTTTAATGGGTGCGTTGGTTTAAGTTAACAATGGTTTGGTTTGGTAGTTTGCTGGTTTGGTGTTTTTTTTTTTATGGGACGCTTGGTTTAGGTTAACAATGATTTGATTTGGTAGTAAAAAATCCTATTTTGCGTCTAAGTATCTAAGAATGGTCGGCAGAATAGGTAAAATATCTAGTCTGCCGACCTCTCGGCGTAATAGGTTTTTTACCTATTCTGCCGACCGAATTCATTAATAATTACTTATTATACTAGTATACAAGCTGCAATACCTTTAAAACATAGATATAAGAAGACTTAAGTCTAAGAATTCGTTGGTACATAACAAATTTCCGAGCGAATTTCACTCCTGCACAACATAGGTATGCTACCAAACAAAATCAGGTAAAACTAACCTAACTTAAAATAACGTTACATATATTCGGTCGGCAGAATAGGTATTTTACCTATTATACCGAGCGGTCGGCAGACTAGATACTTTCTAATAAAAAACTTACATTAGTACCAAAAGACGCCAGTGTTATGTAAAAAAAACTATATAATATATAGTTATATTATATATTCCTAGAGGAAATAGGTGTTGCGAAAATCATATAATTAAAAAACGCTTCTTTGATGACGAAATTGCACATTTGCAACCATATTCACAATATAGTGTAATATAGTATATACAGGTATATGATTTAACAGATATTTTAAACAAAATTCCAAAAATTCACACTTATTGGTGCTGTAGACAACCATTTTATATAAGAAAAGCAATTGTTACTGTTACATGGGATCAAATTGATTAGTTGACGGTGCTGTTAAAATTTCTGCGTGGTTCTTGCAACCGAACCATTCGCCAGGCTATTATTGTTTTTTTTTTTAATGAGAATGGGCAATAGCAACCAAATAATTGCTTCTTTTCTTGGTTTAAAACACGAATAGTTCGTTTCTGAATATATGTCCTCAGTCATTAATGTTATAAATCCCTCGATATTATTAATTATTTTTTTGTTAAAATTCTGTCTAAATAGCAACTATTAATGAGAATTTTGCACCATGTTTAAAACAAGTTAGAGATACAAATTAGAATAAAATCTAAATTTGTCCTATTATGTCATGAGTATAGTTTTAAATATTTTTGAGCCCGTTCCACCACTTTTAAAAAAATAATTTTTTTACATATTTAGTTCAATTATAAATACATAACATATAAATAAATGGCTATAGTGTTCGGCCAAAAAGTTACCTTTTCGGCCCTTCAAAAAATATTTAATTTTTTTTTCATGGGTTAAAATGATCGCAGAAAGTTTATGTTTTTTTTTATGTTGACCTAAATACCCATATTACGTCACCCGAGTTTCAAAACGATCGGTCAAATAGGAGAGATAAAAAATATTACATTTAAGGGTTAAAAATTTATTGCCGCCCCCAAGAGGGGGTGGGAGGCTAAAATTTTGGGAAGTTGTTTGTTTACATAAAGGGCATCTAATGTGCATAAATTCAGTTCATTTGGAGTGGGGGAACTTTTGACCGTCTTATCCTGCTAAGCTCTTTGTAATATTAAAAAATGGCATGTATATTATCAAATGGTTATGGTTTTGTACACATATAAGTGAACTTAATTAGTTCATTATAATCATAAATGGTATATGGCTGCCATCAATATTACAATGATAGTTAAAAGAGTTAACATGGCGCATAGGCCGGCAAATATCGACTCCACCATATGGGAGTATATTTCTGATATACTAATATAAACGAGAAAAAAATTTAAAATTTTTGCAAATTGATAACCAGCAATTTTTTAAAAAATGCGTGTTATGGTTTATTTTGACTACTTATTTTTAAAATGTACAGTCGGTCAAGCAAGAGCGTGTCACCTATAACTTGTAGTCGGTATAGACAAGGCGGCATCTGTTTTAGAATAGGTGAATCGGATATGATTCTATATTTTTGGATGAATGGGTTCAGAATATCACTAGAAATGATAATTTTACTATGTGCATAAAATAAACCGTGGGCTTCACTTTTTATTTAACAAAATGTTGCAAAATCTAGAAAAATTTTATTTATTTTTTCTCCTTTTCGTGCATATATCTCTGGAACTGTTCATTTCAAACAAATATTGAAAAGGAAAAAAAGTTTTGTAATTGAATATATATGATAAAATTGGTTGCAAATCGAAAAAGTAATTTTTATTATTGCAAAAATAGTAAAAATCACAAAAAAAGGGGTAGAAAAATTGAGTTTGGGTTTTTTTTTTTCGGATACTTAAATTATAAGTATTACTTTCAAAATTGGACCAAGAAAATTTTATGGTGTGCTAAATCATCACACCAAATTTCATCAAAATCTGTCTGATAGTTTTTGCACAATAATTTTGCATTCCAGATTTAAAAAAAAGTGGAACATAAAGCCCTTACATACTTGAAAATTTAAACACATATAGAAGAGAGCTCAAACTTTCAAATAATTTTTGAAAAATTAAAATCCGTTAATCAGGAGAGCCTAAAAAGTTTTAACATTTGTCGAATTTTTGCACTTATAACCAATTAGAATATCTTTATGAATTTTTATTGATAGTTTCAGCTCTTAAAATGTGGGTAGGGGGGCATGGGGGACATTTTTTTAAATGGAAAGGGGGGTCGTGTGATACATCATTTTAAAGCTTATAAAATTCTCTATTTAAACAGACATTTTTAATTTTTTTAAAAATGTTTTTTTAAGGTTTTGATTTTTCAATTTTTTGTGCTAAAACATTCGATTTTTTAAGTTTTTTTATAAATTTTTATTTATCTCAACTAAAATTAGTTTAAAAGTATAATTAACATTTTTTTATGATGAAATTAGGCATTTTTAAAAAATTATTTGTTTTTTTTTAGAGGAATTTTGACATTAATACCCATTTTCATTTCATTTTTAAACCCAAAATTTTTTTTTTTTAATTTAAAAATATGGAGTTAAATGAAGAATTTTATAAGCTTTAAAATGATGTATTACACGACCCCCTTTCTATTAAAAAAAATGTACCCCCATGCCCCCCTGCCCACATTTTAAGAGTTGAAAGTATTAAATATATGATAAAAGATAGTTTAAGTTGTCTGATTTAAAAGTTCCAAATTTGAAGTCGATATCTCAACTGGTTTAAAAGTTCTCTTTTAAAAGCCGCTAAAGTTGTGCAAGATTTAATGGTATTGGGTAGCTTATTAAATTGATCAATGCCCTTAATAAACAAGGAGTTTCTGGTATTATTATTATTAACTCTAGGTACATAAATATTTCTATTGTTTCTAGTATTATGGTTATGTATGTTAAACTGAAACATAATAAAGTCTATAAAGTACGTAGGAGTGAGACCTTTTGTAATTTTATATATATAAACAGCATAGTACATACTATTTGACATCTGTATCATATGAACTCAAATAGAGTAAAATTAAGTGGACTGAAAAAATCATTTCTGCATATGGTAATTTTACTTTTGTTAATAAGATAATATAATAATTTTTAAAAGTACTTTTTATTCTAAACTTTTAAGTCTAATGACCTATTTTTGATATTGCTAAATAAAAACTTTTTATAATCTACAAAAAAAAACTTGATAAAAATACGATGTTGCAATTTTAAGAAGTCAATAATAAAAAAAAAGAGAATTGAGCCATTTTCATAAAATCAAAAAAAATATAAGGACAGACAGAGACAGACAGAGACAGACAGAGACAGACAGAGACAGACAGAGACAGACAGAGACAGACAGAGACAGACAGAGACAGACAGAGACAGACAGAGACAGACAGAGACAGACAGAGACAGACAGAGACAGACAGAGACAGACAGAGACAGACAGAGACAGACATAGACAGACAGAGACAGACAGAGACAGACAGAGACAGACAGAGACAGACAGAGACAGACAGAGACAGACAGAGACAGACAGAGACAGACAGAGACAGACAGAGACAGACAGAGACAAACAGAGACAGACAGAGACAGACAGAGACAGACAGAGACAGACAGAGACAGACAGAGACAGGCAGAGACAGGCAGAGACAGACAGAGACAGACAGTGACAGACAGAGACAGACAGAGACAGACAGAGACAGACAGAGACAGACAGAGACAGACAGAGACAGACAGAGACAGACAGAGACAGACAGAGACAGACAGAGACAGACAGAGACAGACAGAGACAGACAGAGACAGACAGAGACAGACAGAGACAGACAGAGACAGACAGAGACAGACATAGACAGACAGAGACAGACAGAGACAGACAGAGACAGACAGAGACAGACAGAGACAGACAGAGACAGACAGAGACAGACAGAGACAGACAGAGACAGACAGAGATAGAAAGAGAAAGAAAGAGAAAGAAAGAGAAAGAAAGAGACAGACAGAGACAGACAGAGACAGACAGAGACAGACAGAGAGAGACAGACAGAGACAGACAGAGGCAGACAGAGACAGACAGAGACAGACAGAGACAGACAGAGACAGACAGAGACAGACAGAGACAGACAGAGACAGACAGAGACAGACAGAGACAGACAGAGACAGACAGAGACAGACAGAGACAGACAGAGACAGACAGAGACAGACAGAGACAGACAGAGACAGACAGAGACAGACAGAGACAGACAGAGACAGACAGAGACAGACAGAGACAGACAGAGACAGACAGAGACAGACAGAGACAGACAGAGACAGACAGAGACAGACAGAGACAGACAGAGACAGACAGAGACAGACAGAGACAGACAGAGACAGACAGAGACAGACAGAGACAGACAGAGACAGACAGAGACAGACAGAGACAGACAGAGACAGACAGAGACAGACAGAGACAGACAGAGACAGACAGAGACAGACAGAGACAGACAGAGACAGACAGAGACAGACAGAGACAGACAGAGACAGACAGAGACAGACAGAGACAGACAGAGACAGACAGAGACAGACAGAGACAGACAGAGACAGACAGAGACAGACAGAGACAGACAGAGACAGACAGAGACAGACAGAGACAGACAGAGACAGACAGAGACAGACAGAGACAGACAGAGACAGACAGAGACAGACAGAGACAGACAGAGACAGACAGAGACAGACAGAGACAGACAGAGACAGACAGAGACAGACAGAGACAGACAGAGACAGACAGAGACAGACAGAGACAGACAGAGACAGACAGAGACAGACAGAGACAGACAGAGACAGACAGAGACAGACAGAGACAGACAGAGACAGACAGAGACAGACAGAGACAGACAGAGACAGACAGAGACAGACAGAGACAGACAGAGACAGACAGAGACAGACAGAGACAGACAGAGACAGACAGAGACAGACAGAGACAGACAGAGACAGACAGAGACAGACAGAGACAGACAGAGACAGACAGAGACAGACAGAGACAGACAGAGACAGACAGAGACAGACAGAGACAGACAGAGACAGACAGAGACAGACAGAGACAGACAGAGACAGACAGAGACAGACAGAGACAGACAGAGACAGACAGAGACAGACAGAGACAGACAGAGACAGACAGAGACAGACAGAGACAGACAGAGACAGACAGAGACAGACAGAGACAGACAGAGACAGACAGAGACAGACAGAGACAGACAGAGACAGACAGAGACAGACAGAGACAGACAGAGACAGACAGAGACAGACAGAGACAGACAGAGACAGACAGAGACAGACAGAGACAGACAGAGAAAGACAGAGACAGACAGAGACAGACAGAGACAGACAGAGACAGACAGAGACAGACAGAGACAGACAGAGACAGACAGAGACAGACAGAGACAGACAGAGACAGACAGAGACAGACAGAGACAGACAGAGACAGACAGAGACAGACAGAGACAGACAGAGACAGACAGAGACAGACAGAGACAGACAGAGACAGACAGAGACAGACAGAGACAGACAGAGACAGACAGAGACAGACAGAGACAGACAGAGACAGACAGAGACAGACAGAGACAGACAGAGACAGACAGAGACAGACAGAGACAGACAGAGACAGACAGAGACAGACAGAGACAGACAGAGACAGACAGAGACAGACAGAGACAGACAGAGACAGACAGAGACAGACAGAGACAGACAGAGACAGACAGAGACAGACAGAGACAGACAGAGACAGACAGAGACAGACAGAGACAGACAGAGACAGACAGAGACAGACAGAGACAGACAGAGACAGACAGAGACAGACAGAGACAGACAGAGACAGACAGAGACAGACAGAGACAGACAGAGACAGACAGAGACAGACAGAGACAGACAGAGACAGACAGAGACAGACAGAGACAGACAGAGACAGACAGAGACAGACAGAGACAGACAGAGACAGACAGAGACAGACAGAGACAGACAGAGACAGACAGAGACAGACAGAGACAGACAGAGACAGACAGAGACAGACAGAGACAGACAGAGACAGACAGAGACAGACAGAGACAGACAGAGACAGACAGAGACAGACAGAGACAGACAGAGACAGACAGAGACAGACAGAGACAGACAGAGACAGACAGAGACAGACAGAGACAGACAGAGACAGACAGAGAGACAGACAGAGACAGACAGAGAGACAGAGACAGACAGTGAGAGACAGAGACAGACAGAGAGAGACAGAGACAGACAGACAGACAGAGACAGACAGAGAGAGACAGAGAGAGACACAGAGAGACAGAGAGAGACACAGAGAGAGACAGAGAGAGACAGAGACAGACAGAGACAGACAGAGACAGACAGAGACAGACAGAGACAGACAGAGACAGACAGAGACAGACAGAGACAGACAGAGACAGACAGAGACAGACAGAGACAGACAGAGACAGACAGAGACAGACAGAGACAGACAGAGACAGACAGAGACAGACAGAGACAGACAGAGACAGACAGAGACAGACAGAGACAGACAGAGACAGACAGAGACAGACAGAGACAGACAGAGACAGACAGAGACAGACAGAGACAGACAGAGACAGACAGAGACAGACAGAGACAGACAGAGACAGACAGAGACAGACAGAGACAGACAGAGACAGACAGAGACAGACAGAGACAGACAGAGACAGACAGAGACAGACAGAGACAGACAGAGACAGACAGAGACAGACAGAGACAGACAGAGACAGACAGAGACAGACAGAGACAGACAGAGACAGACAGAGACAGACAGAGACAGACAGAGACAGACAGAGACAGACAGAGACAGACAGAGACAGACAGAGACAGACAGAGACAGACAGAGACAGACAGAGACAGACAGAGACAGACAGAGACAGACAGAGACAGACAGAGACAGACAGAGACAGACAGAGACAGACAGAGACAGACAGAGACAGACAGAGACAGACAGAGACAGACAGAGACAGACAGAGACAGACAGAGACAGACAGAGACAGACAGAGACAGACAGAGACAGACAGAGACAGACAGAGACAGACAGAGACAGACAGAGACAGACAGAGACAGACAGAGACAGACAGAGACAGACAGAGACAGACAGAGACAGACAGAGACAGACAGAGACAGACAGAGACAGACAGAGACAGACAGAGACAGACAGAGACAGACAGAGACAGACAGAGACAGACAGAGACAGACAGAGACAGACAGAGACAGACAGAGAGACAGAGACAGAGAGACAGACAGAGACAGACAGAGACAGACAGAGACAGACAGAGACAGACAGAGACAGACAGAGACAGACAGAGACAGACAGAGACAGACAGAGACAGACAGAGACAGACAGAGACAGACAGAGACAGACAGAGACAGACAGAGACAGACAGAGACAGACAGAGACAGACAGAGACAGACAGAGACAGACAGAGACAGACAGAGACAGACAGAGAGAGACAGAGACAGACAGACAGACAGAGACAGACAGAGAGAGACAGAGAGAGACACAGAGAGAGACAGAGAGAGACAGAGACAGACAGAGACAGACAGAGACAGACAGAGACAGACAGAGACAGACAGAGACAGACAGAGACAGACAGAGACAGACAGAGACAGACAGAGACAGACAGAGACAGACAGAGACAGACAGAGACAGACAGAGACAGACAGAGACAGACAGAGACAGACAGAGACAGACAGAGACAGACAGAGACAGACAGAGACAGACAGAGACAGACAGAGACAGACAGAGACAGACAGAGACAGACAGAGACAGACAGAGACAGACAGAGACAGACAGAGACAGACAGAGACAGACAGAGACAGACAGAGACAGACAGAGACAGACAGAGACAGACAGAGACAGACAGAGACAGACAGAGACAGACAGAGACAGACAGAGACAGACAGAGACAGACAGAGACAGACAGAGACAGACAGAGACAGACAGAGACAGACAGAGACAGACAGAGACAGACAGAGACAGACAGAGACAGACAGAGACAGACAGAGACAGACAGAGACAGACAGAGACAGACAGAGACAGACAGAGACAGACAGAGACAGACAGAGACAGACAGAGACAGACAGAGACAGACAGAGACAGACAGAGACAGACAGAGACAGACAGAGACAGACAGAGACAGACAGAGACAGACAGAGACAGACAGAGACAGACAGAGACAGACAGAGACAGACAGAGACAGACAGAGACAGACAGAGACAGACAGAGACAGACAGAGACAGACAGAGACAGACAGAGACAGACAGAGACAGACAGAGACAGACAGAGACAGACAGAGACAGACAGAGACAGACAGAGACAGACAGAGACAGACAGAGACAGACAGAGACAGGCAGTGAGAGACAGAGACAGACAGAGAGAGACAGAGACAGACAGACAGACAGAGACAGACAGAGAGAGACAGAGAGAGACACAGAGAGAGACAAAGAGAGACAGAGACAGACAGAGACAGACAGAGACAGACAGAGACAGACAGAGACAGACAGAGACAGACAGAGACAGACAGAGACAGACAGAGACAGACAGAGACAGACAGAGACAGACAGAGACAGACAGAGACAGACAGAGACAGACAGAGACAGACAGAGACAGACAGAGACAGACAGAGACAGACAGAGACAGACAGAGACAGACAGAGACAGACAGAGACAGACAGAGACAGACAGAGACAGACAGAGACAGACAGAGACAGACAGAGACAGACAGAGACAGACAGAGACAGACAGAGACAGACAGAGACAGACAGAGACAGACAGAGACAGACAGAGACAGACAGAGACAGACAGAGACAGACAGAGACAGACAGAGACAGACAGAGACAGACAGAGAGAGACAGAGACAGACAGAGACAGACAGAGACAGACCGAGACAGACAGAGACAGACAGAGACAGACAGAGACAGACAGAGACAGACAGAGACAGACAGAGACAGACAGAGACAGACAGAGACAGACAGAGACAGACAGAGACAGACAGAGACAGACAGAGACAGACAGAGACAGACAGAGACAGACAGAGACAGACAGAGACAGACAGAGACAGACAGAGACAGACAGAGACAGACAGAGACAGACAGAGACAGACAGAGACAGACAGAGACAGACAGAGACAGACAGAGACAGACAGA
This sequence comes from Brachypterus glaber, assembly GCA_958510825.1. Lineage (NCBI taxonomy): Eukaryota > Metazoa > Arthropoda > Insecta > Coleoptera > Kateretidae > Brachypterus > Brachypterus glaber. Next base: position 70,419 of record CAUEHQ010000480.1, read on the forward strand.
GACAGACAGAGACAGACAGAAACAGACAGACAGGCAGAGACAGACAGAGAATTTACCGGTCTCCATCAATGTGATTGCTACGCAAATATACTTTTTTTCCGACATAACCAAGCATTTTTTCTCCAAATCTTTTTTCAGATTTGGCTACGACCGCACAGGGTGTTTAAGAAAAAAAAACACATTCCTTTAAATGTCTGTAGATCTTGCATTAATAAATATTTTTTAATTAAATTTGGGCGAATTATAAAAAAAGGATGTTGAAAGAGTTTTTTAAATATCGACCTCCATTTTTTTATACTGAAAAAAAAATTTTACTGTCAAATTTTCAAAAGATGGATTTTTTTAACCTAATGGGAATTAAAATCTTCTGTATTTATCTGGCTGTATTTTATTTTTTAAATTTTAAACGGGGAGCTACTAGAAGTGGCGCTACATCAATTTTAAGTGCGCCGTGTCGGAAATTTTAACACCAGTATAACCCACCAAAATTTTAAAATGAAAAGTTGTGAGGTCTCACCCCCCCAAATTTATTCACTGGATTAAGAGTATCATTCCTGATATTTTTCATTATTTTTGAAAAAATGTAGAGGCCGCTCACAGCATTTTTTTAAAAAGTTATGTCTCTTTGGTTTTCTTATTTTTTTTAAGGTACGAGTATTTTTTCAAATTATTTTCAACACGGCACGGTATAAAGGAATAGTAAATGGACAACCTAAAAAAAACAACATTTTTTTTAAAGGCGGGAATTAAAACATTCTGTATTTATCTGGCTGTATTTTATTTTTTAAATTTTTAACGGGGAGCTACTAGAAGTGGCGCTACATCAATTTTAAGTGAGCCGTGTCGGAAATTTTAACACCACCCTAGTAAAATTTTAACGTTAGAATAATGTTTTTCTAATGTTAGAAAACTGTATAAAAGTACGTTATAAAATATGTGCAAATGTCCCGCTTTTTAACGTTAGAATCAAACGTTAATC
>CAUEHQ010000481.1:0-40654 GCA_958510825.1 Brachypterus glaber
GGTGGAGAGGCGAAGCATGGCAATTAGTCTATGATCATTTTTGTCTTATCCCGGTGATACTATCCTTCCACTACTTAAACAAGGATTTTTGTTGTCAAAACCTACAGTTTAACGAGGCATCTGAACCCCGATCGTTGGCATTCTAAGGCACCGTTTGATACTCTCATTTGGCGCCTTGATATGCGACTGGATATTCGCTCTTTGAGATGAGACTGAAAATTACGCCTTGACAGCGTAACTTAAGGATCTTTATTCGCTGTGACATCTGATCCTTTCCTTTGACTTCCTGTGACATGCGACTGGAAAGTCACACATTTTTTTTAGTCCTGGCACCATGTAAAATTCGCTGGCCCCGGGACTTTCATGCCATAGGTATCGGGTAAATATAGTGCAAGGTAGATAGTTATTTCAGAGTAAAGATTTCTAAGAGAAGATTGCAAAACTGGAAATATATCACAAAGTAGAGAAATAGTAGAGGTGTCAAAGAGTAGTGATGCCACAGTGTAGAGAAATATAAAGTCGTATAATGGTGCAGGTCACTTTCAAAACAATTTCACAATATGCTATTTCCAAAACGCTTTGGCATAGAGACATGAAATTTCAACCCAAAGTTTTTTGCAACGTTGAAAATCTTTGGTCCAAAATTGAGTCTCTGTGTCGAAGCGTTCTTGAAATATCGTAGTGTAAAGTTGTTTTGCAACAGTCCTGCTCCAATAATTATAATTATTCATTATATTATAATTATAATGAATTAGCAGACGGTTTGTCCGCGTGCGCTTATGCTTATTATAATACGTCATGACGTATTACAATAAGCACAGGCGTCATCAATGACGAAAAATCTCATGGACAATGATATCATGATATATATAAACAATCAGGTTACAAACAGACAACAAACTAATGGATCCTAAAAGAAATAATAGCTAAGCCAAATATTCTAGCAAGCAATGTATACATGTAATAATATAAATAAAATTGTAACATGCAAGGTCGTCACTCCAATTTAATTTACATTTACCCCATAGTGCCCCGACGCGTCGGGGTTCCCATGAAAAAGAGTGGGAGAAGGAGGTAGTGTTGGAGACAGTGCTAGCGAGAGAAAGCAACGTAACCGCACCCTCAAACTAGGCTGCTATCGATCCTCGAGCTTGGCCCACCTAAAACGAAATTTCTCTGGTCCTCTCCCAATTTCGCGATATGTCTATCTCACTTGCACTTTAGTAGAGTGCTTAAATATTTGACGATTGCTTTAGTAAAAAAGTGTAAACCAATTTTAGCAAAAATGCAACACAGGAAATTGCATTTTTAAATTTCGGGTTTATCAAATTTAGCTTCCAGTAAGAAATATATCAGTAGTAGTTTATGATGGACGAAAAATACTATTTGTAGGGCGATTACGGAGATTGCCATCCGAGCTCGGAGAGCGAGATTGGCAACTGTTTTCGTCCATGTATCATATACTGTTTTTTATTGTAATATATAAATAAATACACTTGTATTTTTGATAACAAATTTGAGGTTTCAATACCAATTAACGTAGACTATTTTACTTTTGTGGCCTAGGCCGAAAAATTAAACTTTTCATACAGGTTTATTATACAAAAAGAGACGCTTTTAGATACAATCAAATAAAAAATATATTTCTTTTTATAAAAACATTTAAAATTTATTTATTAATGTAATTTAAAAAGTGGTTTAATTTTTGAGAAAAGGTTTGTACATTATTTTATTCAGCACCTGTTTATTTTGCTCTGAAAAAAATATATTCGATTGATTCTAAAAGCGTCACTTTTTGTTCATGTTTTGTAGGCGAAAAGTTGGGCTTTGTTGCCAAAAAGTTATTTCGTCTCGCTAACCAAAACTGTAATATTTATAAAGAAATATGATCTTTGGGCCACTTTTCGTCTTGAACTATATATTGTTTTTGACCAGATACAATTTTTATAATCATTTCATATAAATAAAAATTTCTTCTGTAACATAACCTTAAAACATATGGTTAACCGGTTAATCTTGATTTATCCACTAAAATAAATCACAAACACAAAATTAAATTGCAAAATCAATTTCAATATTTATAATATTTATAGAACGGTTTCAGAAGTATTAATATTTTCATAACAAATACATTTTAACACAAATTAATCAAAACACTAGGATAATTTGAAAATAAAACCGCATGTAAAAGAAACGACTCAATTGTTTTTTTAACGATTTGATTGAATAGCAATTTGTCATGGATAACTAGATAGGTTATAAGATCGTAAAAAGAAATATTTTTTGCAATTTAAAATTAAGTATATTTTAATAATTTAATAACAGTCGAATAAAAAATATTGTACACTGAGAATTTGTTACAGTAGTAAATACTGAAAGTTTTTGCCTATTTGGAACCCCAGGCAACATTTGTTATTAATTACGAGTTGTTACAGTAAAATATAACGTTGTTCTGTTATGTTTTACTGTAACAACTTGTAATTAATAAAAAATATTGCCTGGGATTCCAAATAGGCAAAAACGTTTAGTATTTACTAGGATAACGAATTATCAGTGTATTATATCAAGTTAAATTTTGATTCCGTAGATTTATTGCCCTCGGGCCAGATTTGCAGGATTTGTCAAATGCTCTGTCTTACTACACAACAGTTACTTTTTTCTTTAATAATAATAATAATTATAATAGTTATGTCATGTAATTAATTTGAATATAGTACCTAAAATAGTATAGTAATTATTAAAATTAATATGATAGGTTATTTAAAAAAAAAAATGAGTTACCCATGGTGTTTCTACCATGGCAAAGCTTTGCAAATTAAATGGGGTATTTATAATAAGGATAAAAATAATTTGTTCATTTCGAAAACTTTTAAAATTCATTAAACTTATTAAAAATTGAACGATCGTCCTAAAAAAAAAATTCGAATAAAGTTTTTCTTTTCGGTGACTTAGTTTTAAATTAAAACTTTTAATTAACAAAGATACTCTGATTTTTAATAAACCCTATTTTCTGAAATAATTGTGTTTTTTTTTGTTAATTTTATGAATAATATATTAGTTTACCACATTTTTACTCCGATAATGCTCTAGAAATTCTTTTCAGTAGTGCTAATTAAAATTATTTATTGCTATTTTTTATGTTTATCGGCGTTTTATATTTTAAAAAATCAGATTTACACGAAAGAAAAAAAATATGCCTGTATCCAGTCACAGTCTTTTTGGGCCACCCTGTAAAATATTAAGAAAAAAACCGAACGTTTATTTTAAACTTTGTTGTTTGGCGACCTGTAGAATTTTTTTAATTGTTTAAGTATATAAATACATATACAGGGTGTCTCAAAAATGTCAAAAGTTTAAGTTGTAAATTCCTTACCCAAAAATAAGTTATAATCATCTCCGTTTTTAAACAAAATAGCTAAAACTACGCATTTTTTGAAACAAAAATAGCTAACAGAAATAATACCTTTTTTGTAATTGAAGTGAAAGCATGTACGTAGTTTCTATATGTATGTATATATATATATATATATATATATATATATACATTTTATTTCATAAAAAAAAGCTTTAGTCTGTTGCAAACACTTTACAAACAAAAGAGGGCAAACATTTACATAAAACAATGCTTATACAAAAAAAAAAACCTATTATTTATTTAAATATGCCTGAAGGTATACATCCGCATACAGTCAATACAGAGCTACAGTGGCGGACTACCACTTCATCCCTATAATGCAACAAAGTATAGATTATAATCTAATAATTATTAGGACTATATGTATTTCTCATATATCAGACCATAGTCTTACTCTTCAGCTTCTCCTATGTAGAAAATATCTTCAGCCCTTGCTATATAGGAGAAGCAACTATAGCAACAATGGTCGGCAGTGGGAAATTGCAGGCAGGCCAAGGACTTCTTGCCCGGCCCAAGCAAGAAAAAACTTCCTGGCTACTAGAGAGAAGCAGAGTTGCAATTACGCCCCTGATAGGGATCATCACAGGACATTGGGGCCTAAGAAATCACCTTTTCAAGATGGTGGGAAACGGCCCGAACTGTATGGGTTGTGGGAAGAACCAGGAGACAACTTTTGCGTCTCAGTAGACATTTTTGGAGCGTCAGTGCTTAAGACTTAGGCTCCCCAGCCTAGAAGAACATCTTGACCTCCACTAGATAGATAGGTTCAAGGAGGGGTGTTCGGGACAGCTCGGAGTCAACAAAAAGGGTCATACCGGCCTAGCTGTTAGGCTTAACGCCTCCCCACCATACTACTACTACTCTTCGGATTCGTAATATGTTATAGAGCTCTGTAGCATAATATTTACTTATTTAGTAGGTAGTACTACCAGAACCCATTGGTTCCCACCACGAGTGGTCTGTGGTCTCATCTAAAGAGTTATACGAATAACGCAATCCTCGGTAACAAGAAGTACCACCACAGAATCAACCCCAATGAAAGTAAAGAATAGAAATATAAAACCTATTTAATTCATTATTACACAAGCTTAACTGAATCTTTTTAAACCACCGATATCGTCAAAATATTTAAAAGATTTCTGTTAGAATCCGGGAATATAAAGTCTGAATTCGAATTTCCAAAATTTATGCGTTAACCAGAAATTTTTGAAGGAAGGTTAACCACTAATGTAATTCCATTTGTCAAAAATCGGAAGTAGTCGGTTTCAAAAAATTGGATGATACATTTTCTTCTAATATTTGGCCTAAAAAACACATATCTAATTTTTTAGGTTAAAAGGTCGACGTTTAAAGAAAAGGACATTCTACACATTTGCTGGGTAAATATTAAATAAGTGCAAGATTTAATATTAAATAAATGTAGTAGTTATTTAATTAAAAGCGTTAAAAGCTATATAAAAGCTAAAATAAATGGTGATGTATAATAAAAATAAAAAAACGAAAAATAAAAAATAACATTAACATGTTATTTCGAAAGTCAAATTTTGACTTTCTAAATAAAAATATTATCTAAAGCATAATGTCATATAATACATATATACAGTTAAATCACTGTAGAAAGAACCTTCTTTTTACATGCGCGATTACCACATAGAAAAAATGGATTCCTTGAATCAAGGATACGTGTCTTTGTATATGTTCAAAGCCATATTCTCTTGTTTCAAGGCTGGCATTTTCTTGAAACAAAGTCAATGTTCTTTAATGAAGAGTACGGGTTTTGGAATAAAAATCCACGCTCTTTATTCATTGACTTTGGTTCAAGAAAATACCTGCCTTGAAACAAGAGATTAAGGCTTTGAACATATCCAAAGACACGTGTCCGTGGTTCAAGGAATCCGTTTTTTCTATGCAGTGGTAACTTACCACCAATGAAATACTGGATACGTGACATACGGTGTAGGCTTCTCGTTAATTCGCATGCGCATGCTAAATTAAGGTTCTTTCTAGAGTGGTTTACCTGTACTTATTTTTATAATTTTTACAATAATGCAGAAATAATATATCTTGTATTATTTCTGCATTATTATAAAAAGTAAAATTATTCAATAGTTAAGAAATTTTAACTTTCATTACTCTATCCAGTTTTCCAAGAAACTTAAAATTTAAAATCAGCTATAGGAGCGATTTAATTTTCTTTGAAGTTATTAAAAATGTTATTCAAAGCAGTAAATAATTAATTAGATGTGGATACAATTTAAAAAATTAATTTTTTTTATCTAAATAAAATTTTTTCTACAAAGAATTAAATGTATTCTACATAAAAAAAACTTAATGAAGCAGTAGATCCACCTTGCCTCTAACTGAGGAGCCCTTAATCTAGTGCTCTCTATAATACCCAGCCCTTTACCTTAGTCAAGACCCGACTAAAGGACCAAGTATTCAATTCCTTGGCTAAAGGAGTAAGAAAGAGTTAATTTTTATAACAAAGTCTTTCCCCTTATATATTTAGTGTGGAGCCTTTTAAAAAAGTCATCCGGCATCAATTTCGTGTACGAATTACTTACAGGTTGTGTATTCCATTATTCTAATGAATAATTTTGTGACGGTTTTGGTTACTCATTTAATTTAAAATAATTCATACCAATAAGATTTTATTAAAACAAGGAAAAATTAAAATTGATCCGAATATTTCTTTCGAGTTCTTTAAAAACTCATTCTTTTGAAAATAATGCGGCAAGCTGAATTTCCTCGGTCTACTACTTTGCATATTAAAAATCCTTCCATTACTTAGTTTTTTTAGTCTTTTTTCATTTATCTAACCATATCACGCGCAATATACGCTGCAGCGTGCTATATTTATACACGGATCTCATTTCAAGAAAAAATAGTTATTGTACCAAGGTAGAGAATACATTTTTTATAACCGAGCGTATTAAATCCCGAGATGAGTAAAATCGAGGGATATAGGAGTGCAAGGCTGTAATAGTCTTCTCTGCAGTGGTTTATACAGGGTTACTCAGAAATAAGTTCTAGAAATTTAAGTGATACTATGTTAAAAAGTTCCTATAAAGGTTGGTCCGGAAATGAGTCCTAAGGGAGCTACGTTTCTTTAAAATTGCAATAAAAATAAGGTTTTTAATTAATAACTTTTATACCCTTTGAGCTAGAGCGACGAGCTTTTGCTTGTATACTAGTATTAATAAGAGCAATAAGTTTATGTTAATTAAATTTTTTTAATTTATCGCCTAGACGGAAAAATGTATTAGGCTTAACACATTTTTGCCCCATACTTTTTTATGTGTATTTTTTTGGATTTTTTGTAAGAAATATAGATTCCTTGAGTAAAAATACATAAAAAATGTCTACATTGTAACACTGCAACCGTTTAAAAAAATGCAGTTAAGAGGAAGTAACATTTTGTGCCACTAAAAATGTTACTTTTTAAATGGCTATTACTCCTTTAATATTAAATTTAGGTGTTTAAAGAATACTTTTTGCTTAGTTTTAAATGAAGAATCGGCCAGCAGCATTAAAATTTTATTGGTGCTGTTTTTGTTACCCATTAAATATGTCCATCTTCGAAGGGCCGCAGCTCCCTTCCGGACCAACCTTTAAAAGAACTTTTTTCATATTTTTTAACGTAGAATCGCCTTTTAAATTTCTCGAACTTATTTATGAATAACCCTGTATATTATTTTTTTCACTACTAGCACAGTTTTTTATCAGTAATATAGTAAAATGTTTGCTGGATCTTAATTAAACAAGAAAAAACAAGTCACCTTTAAAATCACCATTTTTATAAAGAAATGAATAAACTAAATTACTCACTAAAAATTGACAGTGCTTGTAGCGTTTTTATTATTTTAAAATTTCAGCACCCCAAAGAATATACTAAAAACACTTTTTTATAGACAGCATTTACAGGCCAGTGTAATATCAATGTAAAATGTAGGTATTTTTCTGAATGTTTAGTATAATATTATTCTTTTTTTATTATTTATATTTAGATGTTATCGTTTTCATGTAATTTTAAATCAATGTACCTGTTACTAAAGAAATTATGTAATATGAAAAATGTGAAATTGATGTCAAGGTCTTTCTTCATATTATTTTTGTTCCTCACAACTAGAAGAGTATAATATGTATTTACTTTTAAATTATAAAAAACTTATATAGAACATGGAAAATATATTTTGATTTCAATATAAATTTTCAGTAGAAATGTTTTCTCAAGTTCAACAAACGCATTTAAAAGCTTTTTTACTGTGGATAACAAAACTCATCGATAATTTCTGAATTCTGATGAATTTTTAACTTATTTCACAGAAAAAATTATTATTAAGAATCAGACTCGTCCAGCAAATACATTCTTTCGGGTCTTGGTACACAAATATACGGTTTTTCACGAACGAAGCTTTTAATAAAACACTTTTTTTCCTAAAGATATGAGCGATCTGCTTAAAAGTAGGAAAACAAGTAAACGAAGAAGATTGGAAAATAACATCGAAAATTTCGATACAAATAGTAAAGAAAATATGCTTTTATATTCAAAGTGGAAAATCTGGAAAGCAAAAATAATACAAAAGCGGATTATTGTTCATCTTTAACAACAAAAATCCACCGTTCAATATTAAAATATGAAACTTTTTATCAATTGGAAGATCATAAGCTTATTTCTTTGAAATTGTGTATACGCAAGAAATAAAAATTACACTGGAGAAAAAAAGAACCCATGCTTTATATTTAAAGCTCGACTATTGCTGAGCTTTAAACATAAAGCATGGGTTACAGATAACCATAGCAAAAATACAATGATAGAAATGTCGCCAAATATATATACCAGTTATAATAATATAGACTTTTTTGTATGATAAACTAAATTTATATTTTTTGTATGATAGTAATTTCTCACATACCAACTAAGTATTATTATATTTCATATTTCTTATTGTAAAAAAATCTTAATGTATAAAAGTTTTGATTTGAAAGTTTTTTCCCGGTTTATATAATTTATCTTTTTGATTTTTGGGGAACAGGGCTTTGGATCTGACTAAAATTTTTATCTAATTTTGCTGTGACGTTTCGACGATGGATTTTCGTTATTTTCGAACACAGAATTAAAGCCAAAGATTAGTCATTGTCACTAGCAAACAACACTCACATAAACAAACATTATTTAAACAAATACATAACAGTTAAAATAAAATTAAGTAAGTGTACATTTCTATACGCAGCAACCGAACCTTATTTGTTTAAATAATGTTTTGTTTATGTGAGTGTTTACTGTTAGTGACAATGGCTAATCTTTGGCTTTAATTCTCTGTTCGAAAACAACGAAAATCTATCGTCGAAACGTCACAGCAAAATTAGATAACAATTTTAGTCAGATCCAAAGCCCTATTCCCCAAAAATCGAAAAGTTAAGTTATAAAAGTTTTGGTTTTTGAATTTTGTGGAGTCTAGGACATTGTGGATAAAACTTGTTTTAATTTAAAACACGTATGCATGCCATATAGGAAATAAAGCTCCTAAATGGTATATTGCGTCAAGGCATTTAATTACACAGGTCAACAGGGATTTTGTTATCGGATGTTTTTTTATTTTCTAGCTTGGTTAAGACCCACTGCCAAACAAGCATTTTTTGTTTCCATCACGTATAATTTTTTTCAGCTATAAGCCATGCAAAAAATAACATTCTTTTACATGAAGTGTAGAATTTTTAAGTTGGTTTACATCAACATAATCAAAAGAAGCCATTTGACGCATTTTTATAAAAATCGAAACAAAAATAAAATTTTGGACCACCCTAATGTTTTTTCTTGCTGTCCCACTGTGCGGTTGATCAAAACCCTTACGTGATGAACAAAAACGGAAGTTATATTCGAAATCAACATAACTAAATTACCCAAAATCAGTTCAAAATCAACTTTCAAAACTTGAAAATTTGTTGGCCTGTGTTATTTAAGGAAACTTTATATATCTGAAAAGGTTTAAACTAAGTTTACTAGTATGCTGAAACAGCATTTCATGGTTCTTACCTTATATGTATTGTTGAACTGAACCTGTAATAGATAAAAGAAATAATTAATTATGTAATAGTAACTAGTAATACAAAACAGTAATTTATCTTGAAGCTATTAAGAGTAACTACATACAGAGCGGTCCAAAAGTCACCCCCCCCCCCTTTAACTTTTGAACGAGTTGAGATATCGACTTCAAATTTAGAACTCTTAAATAAGACAATCTATCTTTTAGTATATATTTCATATTTGCAGCTCTGAAAATATGAGCAGGGGGGCATGGGGGGACATTTTTTTAGATGGAAAGGTGGGTCGTGTAATACATCATTTTAAAGCTTATAAATTTCTCTATTTAAACTAACATTTTTAAATTTTTTAAAAATGTTTTTTAAGGTTTTGATTTTTCAATTTTTGTGCTAAAACATTCGATTTTTTAAGTTTTTTTTTATAAATTTTTATTTATGTCAAATAAAATTAGTTTAAAAGTATAATTAACATTTTTTTATGATGAAATTAGGCATTTTTAAAAAATTATTTGTTTTTTTTAGAGGAATTTTGACATTAATATCCATTTTCAACCCCATTTTAAACCCAAAAAAAAATTTTTTAATTTAAAAATATGGAGTTAAATGGACAATTTTATAAGCTTTAAAATGATGTATTACACGACCCCCCTTTCCTTCTTCTTCTTCTTCTTCTTCTTCTTCTTCTTCTTCTTCTTCTTCTTCTTCTTCTTCTTCCTATTATTGGCATCGGCTAATGTTTAGCCATATCTGCCAGTGGTTCATTTATTAATATTATTATTCCATTTAAAAAAATGTGCCCCCATGCCCCCTGCCCACATTTTAAGAGCTGAAAGTATTAAATATATGCTAAAATATAGTTTAAGTTGTCTTATTTAAAAGTTCCAAATTTTAAGTCGATATCTCAACTGGTTCAAAAGTTAAGAGGGGGGTGACTTTTGGACCGCTCTGTATATCAAATGCATATTATGCATAGCTACTTTTCGATGTTGATGAAAGAAAACCCAGAATAGAAAAACGAAACATGGCATGAGGAAGGCATAATTTGTATAAAACTGGACCAATAATTATAATAATACAATTATAATTAATATATTGATTTTAATCTTGCTTTTAAGAACACAATAAAAAAAACTCAAAATTATAGAGCCAACGTTTCGCCCCTGATTGTTGGGGCTTATTCAGGTCAAACTTATTAAAAAAAAATAAAAAAATTTAATTTATTATTTTTTTTACCATTTACACTAGTTTTTATATTTAATTGTTGTTCTTTAAAGCAAGATTAAAATCAATATATAATACATAAAGAACAAGAAAAATAATTTAAATATAATTAATAATAATAATTGTTAATTAACAATAATTATTATAATGATAATGGCTAATAAGATATCTTATATCATCTAATATAAGTTATAACTCACCTAGCAAAAAAAATAAATAACAAAAAAAATGCAGTTGGTTGATTCATAAAATAATAAAAGCTCTCTAATATAAAACAGATAACAGATAGTCGCGACTAGTCAAGTAGACGAAAGAAAAAATACTTTTACTCGAAGAAAAAATCGTGTTTCCTTTCTGTAGACTATTTAAAAGAACAGTTGTAATAATTACAACTAGTTTTTAAGTCATTCATTCATTCAAATGCATTAATGAACTAAGGGAACGTTCAAGTATTACGTAACGCAAATTTTGACTCATTTTTACTTATCATCATAACAAAATATTATGTTTTTACATAATGGATACCAACCATAAAAAGTAAATTGTTTCCAAAGTAATCAAATCATAATCAGAGAGATAAATTAAATTGTTTTAATATTGGTATTTGGACGAAAATTTATCAATTAATGATATTTAATTTTTAGGATCCAAAAAAGATCTTGTCAAAATTGTTGACCCATTAAGAAAAATAGTTATCCCCTTTTGGATACTCAAACCGATTTGTTTAGTTTCGTTTTGCTTCAACGCACTTAGGTTGATTCACCTAAGCTTTAAAACGATGAATCGACAGTGTATATTCTGCACTAAAGAATCTTTAGTAAAGATGTACCAATAAACTGCGCATGCGCTGACCGTTTTTCAATATATTATTTTAAATAAAAAACATTTTTTTACAAAAAAAAAACACACTAAACAGACGCCAACCCAACGTTAACGTAAACCAAGGCCCCCCCATTAAAAAACAAACACCGGACAACAAAAAACCAAAACAAACTCCGGCACGGACAGCTGCAATTAGCCGCTTGTCCAATATTACTTAGTCATACTGTAGGACTCATACAATTGTTCATTAGTGTATAATTTTCATGAATAGTAGTTTAATGGGACCGATTATGGGTCTATGATAGTAGGTATAACTCAATCGATGTACAACGCACACCATACATACATATATAGTAGCACATACTTACATAGCCTATGGACATATATGTTACACTGAGAAAAGGATCTGATTGGGGCAACCAAATCAATAAGTAGTTAAATTCGAAACGACTATTGGTTGCTGCTCCCAAAAATCTGGCAAAGGAAATACATATTGTTTTACTTACTATATATATCCTTAAAATGTTTTTTTTTGCATAAACTAACCTTAACCAAAGATTAAGTAGAGTTTTCCTAATCTTTGCCTTAACTCTGCAGTATTTAGTGAGAAATGGTTTAAAAATCGCTAGTTTAAAACTGTGACTAACCTACTTCAGCTGTATTGTTTTGTACGGAATATTCTCGTTTTAAATTGGATAGAAAAAAAATACAAAATCATTTCAATTCACTGATATAAATATAATAGAAACTTTTATTTTAGTAAAAAAGCGAGCCGTAAAAATATATAATGCTTCGCGTTTCACAATACACTCTTATTCTTCTGTAGGGCAATATACTACATTTTTTTTTGCAGTTAAACGTGGTTTGGACTTTTAGGGGACCTAAACTTTAAATTTTTGGTATTCTACAAGTATTTTTGGATTTCAACATAACATTTTTTAAAATGCTAGATTAATTTTAAACTATAACCTTACCCAATATCTAAATAAATATATAATATTATTTATTTTTTTTATGCTGTGAGCAGTTGGCGCGGAATGACCCTCTTATGAAAAAGTCGTTTTAAGTCGGTCCGATTTGGCTAAATGAGATATGTTATAGTTTTTGACTTTCTGATCAAAAGTTTTTAATTAATAACTTAGAAACCCTTTCATCAACAAGGTTTGGAATGTGTTCTGTTCTTAATAAGACCTATCAGCCAATGGTATTTACATGTAGTTACTTAAACCAAGGGCGTCCGAAATGAGGGGTCTTATTTGTCTTTTTTGTCCCAAACTTTTTCTGTTATTTTTTGTGGGTTTATTAATAGAATAGTATTTATCAGGTAAAAACACATTAAAAAGGTACTTGCTGTAATAAAGTTAAAGTAAGTAAGTAATGTTAAAGGCAAGTTTCGAGAACCAAAAATTAAACACTAAAACTTAATTTGTATTCAAGATTAGCGTGTATACTAAGAAACAAAATATCATACGATGGGTTGTCGTAACAAACGAATCAAGGATCATGGTATGAATAACTTTGCTTGTTTGTGATTGGTTCTCTTTTAGTAGTATTACCAACGAAACACGAAATTTTTTAGGAAATAGTCCCAAAATTCAATAGTTTACGTACTAAAAACTTTTGTAAATCTCAAGCCAGCTCGTCCAGTACTATTTTGCAGTTTTTTTAAAAAAGTTATGGAGTCAAGGAGATGTTTTACTGAATTACTAAATTCATTTTCAGCACACAAAAATACTTAGATATAAAGAAAGAAAGAAGAAAAGGAAGATACAGTGTGGTTAAGAGCAGGTAATTTACTTTATTTTTGTGGACCTGTGTTATCTTGGAAATATAAAACAGCGAAGAGTACAAAACGGTAATAGAATGAAACAGAATACCTATTTTTATATTTTTTGTTCGAAAGGACCAGATTCAACTACTGAATTCAATAGGACAAATGAACTAAAGTACAAGTCGATTTCTAACAAAGGAGTCGTATGCCACATTTTAAAAAATATTCAATTTTTAAGTTTTAAGTTATTACTATTCACAGCGCCTGCGCTAGAATAGTATACGGTAGTTTCGAATTTTCCAATTTTTTTAAAAATCGTCTTACACAAAAAATTCTTGGATATAAATTAGTTTCATGAAAAAATAAGAAGTTTTTGTTTTGTGCGTCTATCCGTCCGTCCGTCTAATGTCACGATTTTTGTAGACACGATAACTCAAGAACGAATAATGCTATCGACTATCAAATTCTATCTAAGATCTAAGATCCCTGTTGTTTTTGAAAGTAGTCCCTGCAAAAACTAAAAAAGTTAAGGGGGGGGGTAAACTTTTAAAAAAACCTATTAACGTAACTTTTTCAGGAAAAAATATAAATAAGGGGGTGTTAGGGGGGTAGCCAAAATATAAAATGTCTACAGCCTTTAATAACGCGAGAACGGGGGTATGAAGTGTATGAATTTTTGTACAATTTGCGTTATATATGGACAGCCCCTAACTGTAAAGTTTGAAAAAATGCTTAGGTCGAATTTTATTTTGGTTTTGCAAATTTTGGTTTACACCAAATGTTACCACAATTTTCACCCCCTTGCACCCAGCTATTCCATTATTTTTTTTTAGGAATAGCCACCCATTTTTTTTTAAATACATTTGCTAAATTAGAATTTATCATACACCTTTAGAAAGCTTATTAAATAACCTTTCTAACAATGTGTCACAAGAGGTAGGTTGCTATTTGAAAAAAAAATTGTGATGGGAGAGTGCAGGGGGTGAAAATTTTGATAATTTTTTTTTACATCAAAATTTGCAAAATAAAAAATAAAAATCGACATCTCCTAGCTTTTTTTTTTTAACTTGTAACTGAAAAGTTAATGTGGTTATTCTAGACTTACCTCTTTATAATATAATATAATATATGTTAAACACTGGGTAATTATAAAAAAGTCATAAACTTATTTTCCTATTTATTGTTTGTTAGTATATTTTGCAACATTATTCATCATGATGGCAAATAAAGACAGGTACATAAACCCCATTCTAAGAAAATCACCCAATAACTTCTTTACCTGCACATTTTTCATTCTTTCATAACTTTTTTTATATTTATTTGTAGATGTCAAATAAACATGTATACATTGGTATCCTTGCATCGGGTTTGGTTCAAATCGATTCAAAATGCATTTTTTGTCCCTTAAAATTAAAGTAGAAAGTTTTTAAAATATGAGTTTTAAGTTTAAATTATTTATAGTCTATTTCTAAATGGGAGGATTGGTGTAGTGGTCTACCGCGTCTGTACATGACAAGTCTACTACAACTAGCGTGAGTTCGATTCTCACTGGCGCCGATTTGCCTTTTTCAGTTAATTAATAATTGAAATTTGGCGAAGGCATAAGTGAAACGCACACTTCCTATAAAAACTGGTTCGTAAGTCAGTATAAGCCGGTGGTTCCCTCTATTTGCGTGATTTTAAGAAGTACCACTTAAGGTTGTCTATATAGATTTTTACTCTAAGGGCGTTCTAACCATGACACATAGAAAAGAGTAAATATATATAAGTAAGTATATATTTTTTTTGAACCACCTTGGCCGAGCCAGTTAGCAACCATTTGAAGTGGTCCAGTTCTACCAACATGTTCTCCAAACAAATTCAAACGTGTAAAAACGCTATACATAGGGCCTTTAAGTTATTATTCGACTTTTATTATCGTTTATGGAGTCGTAAGGATCATTTGAAGACCAAAATAACTTATAACTTTTAAAATATAACAAGCGTAAATCCTACTTGCAATTAATGGCTTTTATAGAGTTTATACATATATGTATTAAATATATTAGGTACTTGTTCGGATGTTATGAAGTCCCTATAGTCATGATCATGAAAATATATATACAGCCTGTTCCAGAACTCGCTTACAGAAATTTGAGGGTATATTAAAAACCCTCTGGAAAATATGAAACAATTTAAAAAAAAGCCATCTTCAATACTAACTGAAAAGGGTGCTATTTAATCTGACCAATCCTGTTGCTGATGTTAAATTAATTACAAATTAGTTTTCCCTACTTATTAGTAACTATGGTTGCATTTTAATTGTTGACGCGTGCATTGTTTGAGACTTTCAACTTTAGAATCTTTTTAGGTTATTACATTTTGACAAAACCGACAGTGGCTATCAAATATTCCATTTTTATAGGGTCACTCCATCCGGCGGTGGTTTTTTGACATTAATAAATATTTATGTCACATTAATCACCATGTCAACCTGCAATAATTATATTTGCTTCCATAGCTACAAATTTAACTTTTAAAGGTAATTTAACATCAGCAACAGGATTGGTCCACTTAAAGCGTTCTTATTTTTGAATTGAACGAAGATGGATTTTTTTACATTTTTTCGTATTTTCCAGAGGGTTTTTAATATACCCTCAAATTTCTGTACGTGAGTTCTGAAACAGGCTGTATATATATTAATATAATATTTTACATTTATATATTTTTTCTTTTTTTGTCATTATTTAAAAGTGCTAAGGTAAAAATAGCAGTTTAATTATTTCTATTTCAAATGTAAATGTCCATACATTTATTTTTATTGTAAAAGTTTCATACAATTTATCTGAACAAATGAAATAATATTATGCAGTAAACGAAGCCTGCGAGTAAAGTTAAGGTTGTATTACAAAAACTTTTCGAAAGTTTTGATGTCTATTTATGTCTTTTTTATTCTGAAACCTAATAGGTACATAGAATACACATATGTGTATATAACTATCAATTTAATTCCATACCAGTTTTAGAAATGCACAAAAAGTTAATTTGTTATTTAACAAGCCCTGAAGATATGTAATGCTACGAATTCCATTATATACTATCCACAGTAAATCTGCCCTGTTACGACAAGTTGTCCTATCTGCAAAAATTCATGTTTTGTGATAAGCACACCATTGTATTTGTTACACTAGCCCCATGTGCCTACTAAAAAGAAATGTCCTATCTAAAACCCAAATCCTAAAAATTAGCCTAATGTTTATCCTATGTAGAAAATGTTCAAGGTTTTCTAAATAAAATTACTAACTAGTCTTTACTAAACGAACCAGTCAGGGCAAGGACTAAGTTTACAGATTATTTAATCTGATTGGACTTTTTAGATCATTTTGTCCTAACTTTCTCAGATAGAACAAATGCATTTAGTGTCGGATTATTCGTTCTTGAGTTATCGTGTCTACAAAAAACGTGACATCGGATGGACAGACGGACAGACGAAAAATTTCAGTTTTTTTTGTCATGAAACGCATTTGTATCTAGAATTTTTTTGTCTAGGATTTTTTTTGGCGATTTTGGAAAAATTCGAAACTACCGTATAATACTATTTACAGCGCTAAGCGCTGTGAATAGTATAGTAAACGGTAAACATTTATGAGTTTTACTGTAATTTGAAGAGAAGAAATATCGTCTTCGTAGCCGTTTTGGCCAGGGACACTAGATCTATGTCTTAAATTAGCAATAGAAAGTTTTTCCTTGCTAACTAAAGACCTAAGCTACTTTTTATTCAGCTGAGAACTACACTATTTCACAAACAATACATAGGCCAATCAAAACCTTGCATTTTTAGTTTCTTGACCAATCAGATCAAAATGAATCTGATAATTTTTGCACAAGTGCAATTATCACTCGACTACTATGGAAACAAGAAACTGACAGTTACTGACATCTTAATAAATGTTATATTTTTACAAAATGTGTTTTTAATTTGTTAAGCTTACCTTAAATTGATTTATTTTTATTGATAAGCAATATAAACATCCTAGGTATAAACCCTAATTTCAGATAATATATTATATTTTATGCACTTTCCATCTTAAATGCTTTAAATCACTGATATTCATAAATTTTAATTTATTTAATTGAATCTTGGTATTAAAAACAGGCCACTCAAAACTAATTTAAACACTTATTTACTAAAAATATATTTACAGTAAAGAAGTAAATAATTTACTTCTTTTAAATGACGGAAATCAAGACATCAAATGACTGCGCTGGTACCAGTACAGCGTTGCCAAACTTTACTATAAACCGATCGCAAATTATTTTTTTACGGGTGGAAACAACCGTTATTTTATTTTTTTTTTTCAGTTGATAACTTTTTAAACAAAAACAGCAATGATTTTTATTTAAATGCTAAAATATATAATAACAACTATTTTATTGGAATAATCTCAAGCATAAAATATCCCTCAAGCAAAGTTTACTTGCCAACATTTGCGAACAAGTGAACATCGTGGTTTTAAAAAGCGCGGCAAATTTGAGATTTAAAATTTTAATTATAGTTGTAAAGTAATATTGTTGTTTAGTTCTTAAATTTTTAATTTAAATATGAAACAACATTAAACATGGTACAATTATATACTTCCTTATTTTGTTTGTGAAATAGTCTTTCAAAATACCATTCGTGCAGTTGAATTATACATAATTTTTTTACTGTATATAAAAAAACATTTTGCAAAATATTTTTTTAATACAGTAAAAAAATTATCGATTTTTTTTAATGCAATATCATAGACACATTTCACCTTACAATTTTTTTGTGGCCCTGTGATATAAACTATTAGTTCTAAGGAAAGTTTAAAATCTAGTGTCCATTAGTACATGGGCGTCAGTTTCGTAGAGTTATGCGAGACCTTCAGTCCTACAGAAACGTACAATTTATTTAATTACAAGCTAGAAACTGTAAAAATTATGTTATTATCCTTGAGACTCCCCTATTAGGTACAATTCTTTTGTCATAGCAAACCCTTAAAGAAACCTTAATAAAAACCAGTTGTTCTATTGCAACACCTGCTGAGGAAACGGTGGTTAATTAAAGAACACAATACCATAATGCAAACCTCTTTAAACATGCATTTTTAGACAAAATTATAAACAAAAACAAAAATAAACATTTATAAACAAAAAATATTCAAATCATAGGTTAAATCTAATGTTTATAAAAAAAAATAGGTATTTGTTCGTAAAAAGGTGATTTTAATAAATTTCCAATTGAGGATGACGCCATTTTAAAAGATTTAGAAATTCCCAGTGAAAAGCTGTATATTCAATATTCAATACTTTCGTATGTTCGTCAAAGAAAAATTAAAAGATGAGTCTGTTATTTCTACGAAATCATTTTATTAAATTATAGTTAAATTCTGTGAAATTAGCAAAGTATTTCGTAATAAACGTTGCTTAAAAATATTATTTAAATAAATCTTTTAATTCTTAGTATTAAAAATATAACATATGGTACTATTAGAAAATATGTTGTTGTGTTTATATAAAGTTATGATTCACTTGGCTTAAATGATATTCGTTTGTATTAAGATATTATTTTTAACTCTGTGGATCCATTTAATCCGAGACCAATGACGTCAAAAATGATTTCACGCTAATTATTTTGGTATTTTTTCTTCGAAATGCCTTTAAAAATTATTACAATATTTTTTAAGAACCATCTCGATTGAAATTACGCTAATATAGAAGCTCTCTATTCGAGGAAAACTGTCATTTCCTTGGAGTTGTTCTATTATGAGATTCTAAGATAATTTTAGTATACGAAAGTTTTTGCTCTATTAAAAAATTATAATTTAACAATATACTTAGTATAGTAGGTACATTAGTTTTAATAAATGCTAAAATCAAAATTAATTATATAATTTTAACCAGAACATTGTTTTCCTTATAATTATAAATTTAATATTTTACCCATTTACAAATGAACCTAGGAAAGAAAGACATTAAGATAAAAAAGCGTTTTTCAGGTTAAATTTTAATGCTATTATTATTAAAAAATTAAAATATTATAATATAATATATAAATCTATAGATGTTAGATCTAATATAGATGATAATACATATATAATTAAAAAGGAATAATACCTTAAGATATTTTAATCTTATTTTTCCAACAGTTGGATAATAGTTATTTATGGTACTAGTGGGTAAAGTAAGATATTGCCCATGAGAAAATTAACCTGCGAGGCGTCAGCCAAGCAGGTTAATTTTCGAGAGGGCAATATCGGTTTACCCATGAGTGCCATACAAGGTTTTATCCAATAAATAGCTTGGGAATTCATATTTTTATTAAAAATTTTAATGACATTTACAAGAAAATAATTTGACAAGTGACAGTTCAGTGGGTAAAATAAATAATTATCCACTCAATAAAGTAAAAGCCACGCAGGGGTTATTATTGAGTTAATTTATTTAAAATAAAGCTGGTAATTGTCTTATTATCTGTATGTATTGGATAAAAGTTATTTTCATCACTATAATTATTTCTTTTTATTGAAATTTTCTCAATTTCGCTATATTACAAATATTCTATGCACCTAACACAATAAATTAATAATTTTGACCACACCATTTTATGATATGTATAAATAGTGCATATATGCACTGTAACATGAGAAACCGTTATTTTAAACGGATTTTACAAGAAGAAATAATATTACATTCCTTTAGTAGTGTACGATATATTGTAAACGTAAACAATTTCCAACTCTGATGATACGAAAAAGATTCGTACATTACATTTTAACACTTAGAAATTGTAGCAGTTATGACTGCCACTGTTTTTAAAGATTACCTGATCTGTGTCACGTAATCATACGATGTTACCATTTTTTCAGAAGTTAGTATTTCTTTCTATTTGCACATATAAGATTGAGTACAGACTTATTGTATGGTCTTGTGGAAGTCTTGCGATGGTCCTTGATTCCATTTGCTGGGTCATTTTTCTTTTATTACAGAATTTGTCTTATTTTTGGTGTTTACTTTTGATAGCCTAAAATATAATAACAAACGTCTAGTAATCTACTACATTCAGTACTTGAGTTAGCTACTGATGTTTTTCAGCTAGTCTTACCTTTTTAATCACAGCTAAAGCTTCTGGAAGTCGGATAAAATCATTATCAAAGATTGTTTACCTAATTTTGAGGTTAGTTTTACTTCTACCCGCATTCAGGTATACAGTATGCATTGCATGGTCAGCTGATGACTTCAAGTTGGTTTATTTTCGTCGTATCATTTCTTAAACCATATGAAACGATTGTTAGATGTATGGCTAGGCATTTTAAACTTATTTAGAGTATTCTTTTTCTTTATTTTCAAGTAATATTGGGATTATGAATAGATGTTTTTTGTGTTGCCTACCCTCAAAATCGATTTGTTGTTCGTAGTTCCAAGTTTCGCCACGGGGGGAGTTTTGTACCTTGCCGGAGTTGAAGGGAGAGGCGTTCTTTTTCAAAACGACGAGCAATGGCGTTCAGGTCGTAAAATCAGAATCTGATTTTTGTGAAACCATCCGTGGTTTATGTTTGTGTAAAAATGTTGCAATAAGTTTGTAATGAAGTGTAGTATAATCCTACGTAATTAGTTCAAGCAGTTTTAATGGAAATTCCACAATATTCATCTTTCAAAGTAAGTCGCTTTTTGGTTACCTAAGTTACAAGTGTTTAACACGTTGTTTTCTTTATTTTCATTAGAGGCGTACAGATGAAGGCTTCAGGCTGCAGAGTATTCTAGTATTCAGCACTTACTGCTCCAATTAATTCAGTTTTGGACTGGGTAAGTTTATTTTATATCTAATTACGGATTTCGATTTTTCATATCGATGGCTGAGTTCTAAAGTCGCTGTTCTTTCTTTCTAGATTGTTGGTGAAGCTTTTCCATTTCTGTTCTAACGTTCTTCGAATGTTTTGACGATACCTCTATCCCAAATTTTATGAATATTGTTGGTGAAGCTTTTATATTTTACAACGTTACCGTTATCTCAAATTTTACGAGTATCGATGGCGAAGCTTTCCATTTCAACTCTAACTTCAATTTTCATTGAGGTGTTCTTCAATTTTCCACATT
The DNA here is from genome assembly GCA_958510825.1 of Brachypterus glaber. Lineage (NCBI taxonomy): Eukaryota > Metazoa > Arthropoda > Insecta > Coleoptera > Kateretidae > Brachypterus > Brachypterus glaber. The sequence goes on from CAUEHQ010000481.1 coordinate 21,375, forward strand.
AGTTTTCAAGAGTTTTCAAGATTTTTCAAGATGTTCAGTAAATTGCAGTACTGTTTTTAAGCCAAGAGGTTTACAAACGTTTCAATGGATCCTCAAGCGTTTGAGTTTCAAACGTGTTCAAATTTGTAAGGAGTTCTCAAGGCAAGGACAAGGAAATGTTCTGCACAGTGACGTACATCATCAGGGAGTGGGACAACGTATTTGGTCGTTCCAGGGACAACTTTAATTAACAGGTTTTTATAGTTTTAGTGTAAATAATGAAAATGCGGTTTACTATATTTATTTTTGGTAAAATATCCAAGTTCTCAAATTTTAATATTTATTAAGGTGCTCTATTTTATTATGAATATTCTAGGTTGGTTTGTAAACAAAGTTGCAACTTTGGGCCGTACGCCTAGATTACTATTTTTCACTTATTAACACATACCTTATATTACTGTTTTTATTTAGGTTATTCACCATAATAATTTTGGTATACATATTTTAACATTTTTTGCAATAGGGTAGTTCACCACATTTTTTTTATATTTCGCAATGGGGTCTTTTCACCATACTTTTGGTAATTTATAATTTTATTTTAATTAATATGATTAATTAAAGTTGTCTACTTGTCATTTTAAATAAACATTGTAACAGCACATATTTGAGTTTTTGTTTAAATTATAATCAACACAAGATATACAAATCTATTCAAATCATAGTTATTTTTCAGGTTTATACATGCTGTAAAAGATAATTAATATTCTAGTACATTATTTTTTATGTGTTTGAATCTTAACACTTAAACTGCCAAGCACATGTATGTTTACAAGATTCTGGCGCCCAAGGTGTTAAACTAAGCTTATTATCATAATTTTTAATCCATGAACCCCTGTGCCCGTACTGATGCCAGTTAGCCGATCGCAACCGTACATTTTCTTTTCTATAATAAGTAACCAGGGCAGCGCCTGATAATTTTTTAGTTTTTACTTATTCTAGACAGGAAAACACGGTACACAATGGCGCCCAAATAACGTGGGATTAAGCTAGTTTAACTTTTAAATTTTTGAAGTTTGTGAAAAAAATATAAAGTAAAAAAAAAAAAAAAAAAAAAATTTTTTGAGATATTTTTAAGATATTTTTAAGATATTTAGACAAAACTGGATATGGTTGTTGATTTGATTTAAACAATAGGTGTGCAATGTTTAAAAAATAGTTTGGTGTATACAGGGAGAAAAGAAACCACGGATAGGTTGAGAGTACCAAAAGGGTAAAGTTTTGAGTTTTATTCGAATTCTAAAATATATAGGATCGTAATAAAAAAAGTATTGGACGCAGTGGTACAGTTTTTGGTTATTTTTGATTCTGAAATATACAGGGTAAAAATAAAAGTTAGAGAGAATTTTTTTTGAAAAGCAAACATTTTGGTGCATAGTTTTGATTATTTTAATTCTGAAATATATAGAGTAAAATAAAGAGAGAAAAGTTTGGCCAGTGAGTTATTTTAGTTCTAAAATATATAGGAGAAAATAAAGTTGAGAGGTTTTTGGTTATGAAATTCTAAAATATATAGAATGGATTAAAGTTTGATGAAAGATGAGAGATTTTTTGAGTTTGTGAAATTCTGAAATATACAGGGTGAACAAAAAAGGTGTAGTAGTACGCGAGAATAAATCGTGGAGTTTTTGGTTCCGATCCGAATCTAAAAAAGAGTGGCGGACAGGGCAAGTATTTTTGAAAAAATATTGCAAATTTTGAGTGAGATTGCGAGAGATTTTTGAAAGATTTCTGAAAGATTTTCAAAAGATTTTTGAGAGTGAATATTTTTAGAAAGAATATTGACTATTTAAAGAGAGATTGCGAAAGATTTTTGACAGATTTTGACAGATTTTTGATAGTAAATTTTAGTAATAAATTAAAATTTTAATCATGGAAGATTTAAATAAAATGGATCTTAGATATTTGACGGTAGAGCAAATAAATTATGAATTGCGTATTAGGTCTTTAACGGCTAGGAATGATAGAAATGCGAAAATTAAAACATTGAGTAGAGCTATAGCAAGGGAAACGGAGGACAATAAATATGTCGATCCGGAGTTTAATTTCAATAATGAGGTAAAAGCTATTAATGATAATATTGATATTGTAAAAACTTTAGTTAAAGAACTTGAGGAGTTTGAGTACTCAATTTCTCAACTCATTCGTATAAAGTCAAATCTAGCGCACATAAATAAGCGTTTAAATAGGTTTCCGGAAGTAAAGGATAAAGAAGCAGATAGGACAAAATTTTTACAGATTTCTAAAGCCACTTGTTTAGAATTAGAGGCGGATTTGATTGAGGCTCATACTGCGCATGAGAATAAGGTCAATGAAACTAATATGACAAGAATTTCTTTAAATGACACAACGTTTCATGCAGCAGCTAATACTTCGGCTAGATCAGACCCGGACTTTATAAAGCCTGTACCTGTTTATAAATGGGGTGTTTCTTTTGACGGTACTGGAGACGTACTTTCGTTCATTGAAAAAGTAGATTATTTAAAAGTTTGTAGAAACGTCTCAGATGAAATTTTATTTAAAACAGCTTATGACTTATTTAAAGAGCCGGCGCTCTCTTGGTTTTTGTCAGTTAAAAGTTCAGTTAATAATTGGTCAGAGTTAATAGGATTATTAAAGAAAGAATTTTTGTCTGCTAGTGTAGATGATCATACTTGGGATGACATCAGGGCAAAGTATCAAAAACCAGATGAGTCAATTTCAGTTTTTACAGCGGCTATGGAGACATTATTTAAGAGACTTTTGCGTTATCCTAGTGATTTTACAAAATTGAAAACAATTAGGGAAAGGATACTTCCACATTATTTTACTCCGTTATCATTAGTAGAAGTAAACTCGATTGAAGACCTCAGAAAGTATTGTAAAAAGTTAGATGAAGCTTACATTTTGAAACAAAAAAGTGTAACAAATAAAAACGCAATTTATAAGAAATCAGTACCTAGGGTAAATGTGGTAGAAACTCAAGATAGTAGTTTTGCAGAGGAAAGTAGTTGTGTAAATAAAGCAAGTAGTAGTAAAAATGTTTGTAAAGAAGGGCACTGTTGTCAGATAAATTCAAATAGTAATTTTAGTAACAATTTTAGAAATAATAATAATAGTAATGGTAACTATAATAGAAATTTCAGAAATAATGGATATAAATCTTTTGGTAGTAATAGTAGCAGTAATTTTAATAGTAATAAAAATCAGAAAAATAGCAGTTCAGAAAATAATAGTACAGTAAATAGTAGTAATCAAGTAAAGCAAATAGTCTGTTATAATTGTAATGGAATTAATCATGTTTTTAGTAAATGTCTTGCAAAAAGGACTAAGTTTTGTTACCGTTGTGGAAAAAAAGACGTATTTTTAAAAGATTGTTCTAATTGTCAAAAAAATGTAGAGCAGTAGTGGGAAATCCCGGCCGACGCTCACTACTTCATAAGGCCATACCTGATAGTAAGATAACTAGTAGCTACGAAGACAATTGGTTCAATTGGACAATTTGGCTAGAAAAAGTAAAAGCATTTTATAAAAATCACTTAATTTCCTTAGTAAATTTAAATCCTTTTGAAAATTTACCAAATGATAATAGGCCTTATATAAAAGCAAGTATCGCTAATAAGCAAATAGTAGCATTAATAGATACTGGCGCTAACTGTTCAGTTATAGGAAATTTGGGAATTAGTTTGATTAAAAGTTTAAATTTAGAAATTTGTAATAGTAGTATACCATATGTAACTACGGCTGATAAGGCACATCAAAAAGTTTTAGGTTTTGTGGAGTTACCAATTACAGTCAATGATACAGTAAATGTTTTAAAAATTTTAGTAGTACCGACTTTGCAAACAGAATTTATTTTTGGAGTAGATTTTTTGAAACAATTTTCTATATCTCTAAGTTTCGAAAATAATTCTTGGAAATTTTTGAATAAAGTAGAAATAAATAGTATTAATTCTAGTAATGAATTTGGAATTTTAGAGTTAAGTAGTGATCAGGAACATTTAGCTAATAAAGTTAAAGATTTGTTCAAAGAACTAAAAAAAGATAAGTTAGGGTGTACTCATATAATGAAACATGATATTGATACTGGGGATAACAAACCTTTTAAAATGCGACAATACCAAATGTCTCCGTATATGCAAGAAATTTTAGTTAAAGAATTAAAAGATATGTTAGCACAAGGGGTAGTCTCTCCTTCGAATAGCGATTATAATAGTCCGGTATTGTTAGTGAAAAAATCTGATGGATCGCATAGGCTTTGTTTCGATGGTAGAAAATTAAATGCTCAAACAAAGAAGGATTCTTATCCATTACCAAAAATTGATAGAATTTTAAGTATGCTTGGTAAGGCGAGATATATTTCTACAATCGATCTGAAAAAAGCTTTTTGGCAGATTCCACTGACTGAAAGGTCAAAGGAAAAATGCGCTTTCACTGTACCTGGCTATGGTCTATTTCACTTTAATCGTATGTGTTTTGGGTTGGCTAACGCGGCGCAAAGGCAACAACGATTGATGGATAAATTGTTTGGTGCTGCCTTTGAACCATATATTTTTGTATATTTAGATGACATAATAATAGTATCATCTAGTTTTGAAGAACATATACGTCTGCTAAAAGAGGTTTATCGTATTTTAAAAGAAGCTAATCTTACAATAAATTTTGATAAGTGTAAATTTTTTAGAAAATCATTAAAGTATTTGGGTTTTGTTTTGGATAGAGAAGGGTTACGCACAGATATAGAAAAAGTACAGGATATGTTAAATTATAAACGTCCTAGTACAACTACAGAGATTAAACGGTTTATAGGGTTATGTTCATGGTACAGACGGTTTGTAAAAAATTTTGCAACGTTAGTAGCACCACTTAATGCTTTGCTGAAAGGTTTAGGAAAGAAACAACCAATTAAATGGAATAATGAAGCTGAAGTCGCGTTTGTTAAAATAAAAGAAGCTCTTGTTTCAGCTCCGGTTTTAACCAGTGCTAGGTACGACCTTGTTTTCACCATACAATGTGACGCTAGTAATGTAGGTTTGGGAGCAGTGTTAACACAGGTTCAGGAGGGAAAGGAAAAGGTTATTGCATACGCCTCAAGAACTCTCTCAAGATCAGAAAGAAATTTTAGCACCGGTGAAAAAGAATGTTTAGCTCTTTTATTCGCGATTGATCGTTTCAGGGGATATATTGAAGGAGTTAGGTTTAATGTTATAACAGACCATTCTAGTTTAAAGTATTTAGCAAATTTTAAAGACCCGACAGGAAGAATTGCTAGATGGGCGGTTAAACTCCAACAGTATGACATGAATATTACATATCGTAAGGGTAGTTTACAAGTAGTTCCAGATGCATTAAGTAGGGCTTTTGAAGAAGTTGAACCAGAAAAACCAGTATTTCCGTCAGTTAATTTAATATCATTTGATTCGGAACAGTATGGTAAAGATGAGTACTATGTTTCATTAAGAGAAAAGATATTGAAGAGTCCAAATCAATATAAAGAGTATAGAATTGTAGAAGATAAAATATATAAATTTGATCGTTCTAATTTAGGTATTAAAACGAATATTAAAGAGTGGAAGTTGTTGGTTCCGAGACTCTGTAGGGTGCTTGTTATGAAAGAATGTCATGATGATCCTTTAGCAGCTCACATGGGTTTTTATAAAACTTTTAATAGGGTATCACAAGAATATTTTTGGCCACGTATGAGATCAGATATTTTGAAATATGTTAAGTGTTGTAAAATTTGCGCTGAACAAAAGGTTCCGAATTATGCACGTCATGGGTTGATGGGTAAAGAAAAGAATATTAGTTTCCCTTGGCAGTGTATTTCAACAGATTTTATAGGTCCATTACCTAGATCGAATGGAGGGTTTTGTTATTTATTAGTAGTATCTGATTGGTTCACAAAATATACACTTTTACAACCTTTGAAAACAGCTACTGCTCAAGGTGTAATAAAATTTATAGAAAATCAGGTGTTCTTAATATATGGCGTACCGCAGTACATTATTGTCGATAATGGTACTCAGTTTGCTGGGAAAGCTTTCAAAAAGCTTGCGGACGACTATCAAGTTCAAAAAATCTGGTACAATGCCAAATTTCATTCACAAGTAAATCCTACAGAAAGACAGAATCGAACGGTAGAAACGGCGATAAGGTCTTATATAAAAGAAAATCACCGGGAATGGGATAAAAATATAGGTAAAATAGGTCTTGCGCTTCGTACCGCAGTTAATGAGGTCCACGGACATTCGCCGGCGTTTCTCAATTTTGGAAGAATCGTACCTTTAACAGGGGCTTACTATGGCAAAGTTTCGTCCACTCAAGACGTTGAGTTGGAACCGGATTCTCGGGAAATGTATTTTAAGGATTTAGTTGGGTTAAAAGACATTTTTGCGGATGTAAAAACTAAATTGCATGAAGCATACGAGCGAAATAGAAGAGCCTATAACCTTAGAAAGCGTGACGTAACGTTCACGATAGGTGAGAAGGTATGGAAAAGAAATAAAGTTCTTTCCAGCGCAGTAAATTATTTTGCGTCAAAATTAGCGCCTAAGTACGTGTTATGTAAGATAATAGGTAAAAAGTCAAATTTGGTTTATGTGTTACAGGATAAAAACGGTCAATCCATTGGAGACTGGCACGTTAAAGATCTTAAGAAATATTTGGGTTCGAATAGTGATGTATCCGTCGGATAACTGCATGCATGAGTTTTTAAATTTCAGAAAGAAAAATAAAACCGTTAATTGTAAATATTAGCTAAGAGTGAGTAAAAGTCAAGTGTAAATAGTTAAATTTTATTTTAAATAAAATAAAGTCAAATATTGTAAAAAAAAAAAAAATATTTTCTTTGATGCTCGAGGGATCAGGTCTAGAACTGATTGCTGCGACATTTTAGTAGATGGGTGTAGAGTGAGTGTTCTTCAGTTTTGATTGAGATCTTGATTAGAATACCTGAAAAATTAAAAGGTTAATAACGGTCAAAACTATGGACTAAAAAGTTTTTGGACTTAGTGTCAATAATAAGGATTATTGATATTAAAAAGTCATTGTTGTTGAATTTTAGTTAATAAGAATTTTCCCGATTATGTAACTTCCCGATTGTGTAACTATAACTCGATTTTGTCAATTCATGGATTTGTCCCTAGTAAATAGGCGTGTGGTACGCGTAGATATCAGGCTTAACTAAAAATTCAATAAAAATGCATTCAATAACAAGTTCAATAAACATTGATTCAATATTGATTCATAAAAATTCAATAAAAATGCATTCAATAACAAGTTCAATAAACATTGATTCAATATTGATTCATAAAAATTGGATAGAAATGCAATGAAAAATAAATAAATATTTTTATTTTTGTATATATTCGGAAAGGGGAATAAAGCTACAATAAATAATAAGTAAATTTAATAGTTTTTGGTTACAGAATCAGAATATGCTAGTAGCATAAGTTAGGAGTAATTTTTTTGGTTACGGGGTTATTCTTTGTGATATTGTAATGTTCTATTTAGAGTTAACTATTGGAGTTTATACTCTGGGTTAAAAAATATTTTTGGGAATAAATATTTTTTATTTATTCGGAGGAGGGCTGTGTAGCAGTTATGACTGCCACTGTTTTTAAAGATTACCTGATCTGTGTCACGTAATCATACGATGTTACCATTTTTTCAGAAGTTAGTATTTCTTTCTATTTGCACATATAAGATTGAGTACAGACTTATTGTATGGTCTTGTGGAAGTCTTGCGATGGTCCTTGATTCCATTTGCTGGGTCATTTTTCTTTTATTACAGAATTTGTCTTATTTTTGGTGTTTACTTTTGATAGCCTAAAATATAATAACAAACGTCTAGTAATCTACTACATTCAGTACTTGAGTTAGCTACTGATGTTTTTCAGCTAGTCTTACCTTTTTAATCACAGCTAAAGCTTCTGGAAGTCGGATAAAATCATTATCAAAGATTGTTTACCTAATTTTGAGGTTAGTTTTACTTCTACCCGCATTCAGGTATACAGTATGCATTGCATGGTCAGCTGATGACTTCAAGTTGGTTTATTTTCGTCGTATCATTTCTTAAACCATATGAAACGATTGTTAGATGTATGGCTAGGCATTTTAAACTTATTTAGAGTATTCTTTTTCTTTATTTTCAAGTAATATTGGGATTATGAATAGATGTTTTTTGTGTTGCCTACCCTCAAAATCGATTTGTTGTTCGTAGTTCCAAGTTTCGCCACGGGGGGAGTTTTGTACCTTGCCGGAGTTGAAGGGAGAGGCGTTCTTTTTCAAAACGACGAGCAATGGCGTTCAGGTCGTAAAATCAGAATCTGATTTTTGTGAAACCATCCGTGGTTTATGTTTGTGTAAAAATGTTGCAATAAGTTTGTAATGAAGTGTAGTATAATCCTACGTAATTAGTTCAAGCAGTTTTAATGGAAATTCCACAATATTCATCTTTCAAAGTAAGTCGCTTTTTGGTTACCTAAGTTACAAGTGTTTAACACGTTGTTTTCTTTATTTTCATTAGAGGCGTACAGATGAAGGCTTCAGGCTGCAGAGTATTCTAGTATTCAGCACTTACTGCTCCAATTAATTCAGTTTTGGACTGGGTAAGTTTATTTTATATCTAATTACGGATTTCGATTTTTCATATCGATGGCTGAGTTCTAAAGTCGCTGTTCTTTCTTTCTAGATTGTTGGTGAAGCTTTTCCATTTCTGTTCTAACGTTCTTCGAATGTTTTGACGATACCTCTATCCCAAATTTTATGAATATTGTTGGTGAAGCTTTTATATTTTACAACGTTACCGTTATCTCAAATTTTACGAGTATCGATGGCGAAGCTTTCCATTTCAACTCTAACTTCAATTTTCATTGAGGTGTTCTTCAATTTTCCACATTAGTTTTCAAGAGTTTTCAAGATTTTTCAAGATGTTCAGTAAATTACAGTACTGTTTTTAAGCCAAGAGGTTTACAAACGTTTCAATGGATCCTCAAGCGTTTGAGTTTCAAACGTGTTCAAATTTGTAAGGAGTTCTCAAGGCAAGGACAAGGAAATGTTCTGCACAGTGACGTACATCATCAGGGAGTGGGACAACGTATTTGGTCGTTCCAGGGACAACTTTAATTAACAGGTTTTTATAGTTTTAGTGTAAATAATGAAAATGCGGTTTACTATATTTATTTTTGGTAAAATATCCAAGTTCTCAAATTTTAATATTTATTAAGGTGCTCTATTTTATTATGAATATTCTAGGTTGGTTTGTAAACAAAGTTGCAACTTTGGGCCGTACGCCTAGATTACTATTTTTCACTTATTAACACATACCTTATATTACTGTTTTTATTTAGGTTATTCACCATAATAATTTTGGTATACATATTTTAACATTTTTTGCAATAGGGTAGTTCACCACATTTTTTTTATATTTCGCAATGGGGTCTTTTCACCATACTTTTGGTAATTTATAATTTTATTTTAATTAATATGATTAATTAAAGTTGTCTACTTGTCATTTTAAATAAACATTGTAACAGCACATATTTGAGTTTTTGTTTAAATTATAATCAACACAAGATATACAAATCTATTCAAATCATAGTTATTTTTCAGGTTTATACATGCTGTAAAAGATAATTAATATTCTAGTACATTATTTTTTATGTGTTTGAATCTTAACACTTAAACTGCCAAGCACATGTATGTTTACAAGATTCTGGCGCCCAAGGTGTTAAACTAAGCTTATTATCATAATTTTTAATCCATGAACCCCTGTGCCCGTACTGATGCCAGTTAGCCGATCGCAACCGTACATTTTCTTTTCTATAATAAGTAACCAGGGCAGCGCCTGATAATTTTTTAGTTTTTACTTATTCTAGACAGGAAAACACGGTACAAAATTTTGTCTTGTACCAGTCATATGTAGAATTGCGGCACTGATAGAAAAAAACTAAAAATATTAATACAAAACGTTGTTGTGTCAACTTTTAGGTATAGAATACAATTTTTACGATTATTCTAAAACATTATAACGTTATATTAAATAAAATCATTCCATATATACCGGGTGTCCCAACTCTATTTAAGCATCGATTTTCTCGTAAACTAAAAGAGATAATCAAGTTCTGAGAAAACCAACTTAAATAAGACAACTTAAACTATCTTTTAGCATATATTTGATGCTTTCAGCTCTTGAAATGTGGCCAGGGGGGCTTAGAGCGACATTTTTTTAAATAGAAAGGGGGGCCGTGTGATACATTATTTTAAAGCTTATAAAATTCTACATTTAACTATATATTTTTTATTTTTTAAGAAAATTTTTTTGGGTTTAAAATAGGGTTGAAAATGGGTATTTTTGTTAAAGTTTCTTTAAAAAATTAAACAATTTTTTTTTTAATTACTAATTTCATGATGAGAAAACGTAAATTATACTTTTAAACTAATTTTAATTGACAAATAAAAATTTACAAAAAAAAAACCTAAAAAATCGCATTTTTTAGCACAAAAAATTAAAAAATCAAATTCCCAAAAAAAATGTTTAAAAAATTAAAAGATATACAGTCCAATAGAGAATTTTATTTGCTTTAAAATGATGTATCACACGACCACCCTTTTCATTTAAAAGAATTCCCCCCATGCCCCCTGTCCACATTTTAAGGGCTGAAAGTATTAAATATATGCTAAAAGATAGATTAAGTTGTCTAATTTAAGATGGTTTTCCCAGAACTTAATTATCTTTTTTAGTTTTCAAAAAAATCGCTGGGTAAATAGAGTTGGGACACCCGGTATACTAAAAAATTTCATAGTACTTAATTTTACTATAGTACCGGTATTTTATAAAGTATGATTAATAAAGATGGCGGAAATCAGCTGATTTTACCAAAATTTTGAAAGTAGGCATTTTGGGAGAAAATTTCCATGTATACCCAACTCTATTTACACAACGATTTTCTCGAAAACTAAAAGAGAAATCAAATTCTGCGAAAACCATTTTAAATAAGACAACTTAAACTATATTTTTGTATATATTTTATATTTTTAACTTTTAAAATGTGGACAGGGGGATATAGGGAGTATTTTTTTTGATAAATATGGAGTCCTGTAATACAGATATCAAATATATGCAAAAATACAGTTTAAATTTGAAGTCTGTATCTCAACTCGTTCAAAAGTAAAGAGTGGGTGTGACTTTTGGACCGCACTGTACATAAAAATCTATAGTGTTGAATAGATTTGAGAATATTTTTATACCATATAAAAGAAGATATCAGGATATTTACAATGCAATAGAAAATTTTAACATTTTAACTTGTATTTAATTAAACTTAAATTAAAAACAACCTGTAGTAACTTAAGAATTTGTAAATACCTGAATTTTGCAACGGAGTTTAAATCTCAAGAAACAAAACTAATTTTTAAAAGTCTATTTTCCTAACATGGTAGAAAAAAAAACAGAATTCCAGTGTCACTTTCATTCAAAAATTTAAAAAAACAAGCTTGCTGGACTAACGATATATATAGTTACTTCCAATAAAAAAGGTCCCTGGTCGTCAGTCTAAAGGATTGAATAAAACTTTCAAAACTAAAGATTAAGAAACTCCCCAACTTTTAACCCTGGAAGATTTTGATGACTAAAAAGAAAGGACCTCGCCTCTAAAAAAAAACTCTTAAAGAAAGCTTTACTGAAAAACTAAAAAAAAAAAACAAAAAAAGGTTCTCGCCTCGGCAAATTTCTTAACTGTATAGTCGCTGCTAGAGATATAAGAGCTTCTTTTTTAGCTGCGAATATGTTTTTCTGGCGCGTGTCAAACTGTTGGTCCAATCGAAACGTTACATAATTTTAGACTCATTTAAACTAATGTATTTTTATCGAGTCCACGTTAACATTCGACCCTATCCAATCATATTTCACGTAAAATTTAGGCACACCCACAAGGCATTTGTAGCAATATATATTTACTGGACCGGCTTTATTTGTTTAATTTGAGTTATGTGCATCGAGCTATATAGGATAAATACGTATTTAATATAATCAAATTTTATTACGTACCTGTCTCGCATTAATCTGCTTCAAATGAAAACATTCTACTAGACATGTGGCGGCGACTATACCACTCACTTTCACTAGTAAATTTAAAGACTAAAAAAGCTTATAGCCTACAAATTTCCCAACTACCTAACTTTGTAGGGTATCAGCTACATTATTTTCCTAACTAATTACTTTTTCTAGTTGGAGGGATGGAAAAGAAACCAGTTAAATAAAAACTGTAGCCAACAACGGGGAGCCTTTTCTGGTAGAAGTCCACATTTGTTATAAAAGTGGTTTGTATTCGGATTATAGAGGGGAGCCCCGCTAAATGTCGTTGTAACATTCCTCAGAGACCGTTGGCTACAGGAGAGTCTTGTGTGTGTAGTACACACAGCATGCTTCAGCAGTAACCTCGAAGGTCGGTTTTAAAAAGAAGAAGACTGAAAAAGCGGTTATAAGATGCTAAAGTTTTTTACCTTTTTCAAGCACGCCTCAAATTTAATTTAAACGAATAATAAGGAATAACCGTTAGTAATTTAAAATTACTCTGTTTTCAAATTGATTCAAATTACTTAGCAATTTCAAATACTTAAGCATTGCATACTATACTATTAACGGCTTTTAATCAAGAGTTTACATTTTAAATCTTGGTATAAGTACCTCTAGGTTTTCCCCAGATATAAGGGGTCGTCCATACAATACGTCACGCAAATTGATCAAAATTCATACACTTCATACCCCGTTTCTCGCGTTATTAAAGGCTGTAGAGATTTTATATTTTGGCTACCCCCCCTAACACCCTCCCTAGAAATTAGTGGTCGTCCATAAAATACGTCACGCAAATTGACCAACATTCATACACTTCATACCCCGTTTCTCGCGTTATTAAAGTGATTTCCTATTTTGGGTACCCCCCAATAGGGGAGGTAGCCAAAATATAAAATATCAGACAATCAGGGATTTTTTTACTAGGACTTCGTTAAACATGTCCTGTCCAATTTACAGCTCATCCGGTCAATTCATGTTTGAAACTGAAATTGATTAAAAAGCAATAAACTAGTTTTATACCATATGGTATACCATTGATATCAAAGCTTTTAATTTGACTTGGATGTACAATAATATTAAGTCAGAATTAAGTAACATGGAAATGAAAACTTAACCACAATATTATGTAAAATACCTTTGTAGTAGATCTTAGAACGACTACAAATAGGTAAATAAAATAAAATAAAGTAACATAAAAAGGTGAGATGAAAAGATTTCAGCCTACCCCGTATATGGTAGTTTTTGCATGATTTTGCTTTGTTATTTGAGGGGTAATGTATTGTCAGTCTTTTATTAAAATATAAAGACAGTTATTAAAGTAAGGAAATTTTTCGTATTTCTAAATTGAAAAAAAAAATCGAATTACATGCAGTAATTAAATACCACCATATTAAGGGTTTATCCCCAATGGAAATAAAAGCCGAACTCGATTTTACTCTTGGTAAATCTGTTCCATCGTTCTCCAACGTTAAAACTAGGGATTCAGATTTTAAACGTGGCCGTACTCTTAGGATGAACCACGTTCAGAAAGATAAAAACAGCTAGGAAATGGTCCAAAAGCAACAAAAAATCATACCGTGTGACCGACTTTTGTTATCAGTAGAGGTAGCTGATTCTGTGGATATGTTAAAAGAGCAAGCACTTTAAAAATTATGTAACATTTTAGATGAAAATTGTAAATTTGCAATTTTTTTTTCAAAATCTGGATTGCAAAATTATTGTGCAAAAACTATCAGACCGATTTTGACGAAATTTGGTGTTATGATTCAGCACACCATAAAGTTTTATTGGGACAATTTTGAAGATCCTACGTATATCTTAAGTATCCGAAAAAAAAATCCCAAAAAAAACTCGATTTTTCTACCCTTTTTTTGTGATTTTTACTATTTTTGCAATAATAATAATTTTTTTGATTTGCAACCAATTTTATCATGTATAAAAATCAATTACAAAACTTTTTTTCCTTTTCAATATTTGTCTGAAATTAATAGTTCCAGAGATATATGAACGAAGAGGAGAAAAAAAAATAATTTCTTCTCGATTTCGCAATATTTTGTCAAATAAAAAATGAAGCCAACGGTTTATTTTATGCGCATTAATCCAAAAATTTAGGATACTATCCGATTCTCCCAACCTAAAACAGATACCGCCTGGTGTAATATTCAGGAGAAGGGCCTTACTTACTTGTCATGGCCTTCTCGGACTACAGTTTTTTGCAAAAATTCGCACTAATAAGATATACCTAATTTGCAAAAACTTACTATAGTGCACTGCATTCAACAGTTTTTTTATAGAATAATTTAAAGAAAGTCTAAAGGCATATCCACAGGCTCGCATAAGAACGTAATACATAAGAATGCGATGCCGTGATTGGCTTGATGTACCGCCATGTATCTTGTAAGCCAATCACGGCACCGCATTCTTGTTTTATGTTCTTATGCAAGCTTCTGGATATGCCTTTAAGTACTTCCTGATAGTACCAGGCTGTTCCTTAAGATTAATTAATCAATAATTGTACCGTTTAAAAGCAATTCAATTGATATAGTTTTTTTTAATCAAGCCTATTATTCCGTAAAAAATGGATCATAATAGAAATCAAACAATTGTTGACTTTAAATGGTAGCAATATACGGCGTGTCCGTAAACAGGTTTAAAAAAAGGACAGAATTAATTTAATGAAATATTTTTTTATGTGCAGAAAACCCGAACGGTGCAATATCTTGCTTATTTGGCTCCCAACAATATGTTTAGAAAACCTGAACAAGGCGATATTCAAGGTATACATATTTCAATAGAAAAGAAGATTTAGGTTACAAGAAACAGCAATATTAAAATATAAAACATTTTCAATTCTAAATTTTGCAGATTAATGAAACACTTCAGTTCAAATTCTAGTCAAATAAAATAATATTCAACTATGATCAATCTTTATTTTAACACCCTTGACTTACTTTGAAGTAACTCATTTCTAGAAACCTTTGAGGCTGCAGCAGCTGTGGACAATTTAAAAAAATACAGTCGTCAAAATTACTGCACATATAATTCGGTAACTTACGCAAGTTACCGAATTTTTTTACATATATCCGTAAAATTAAACGGATATATGTAAAGATCTATATTCTAACACGGTGCAGAATCTGAGTTGATAATAATAATAATAATATATTAGCGCTTCAGGCCTCAAAGGCACATGGCTTCTATTGTTTTAATTATCCTCCTCCAACCATGACGATCATTTGCAGCATCCCACCTCTTTTTTTCTTTCCTCCTCCTGCTCATTTTTTTCTTGTTTTGTTTTATTGTTGGACAATGAATTGTGTTTTAAACTACAAATATTATTTTTACATATAAAAACAAATCCAAATGTTAAAAAATATCAAAAGCACAATATTGTTAGTATTAAGTTAATAAATATAATACTAAAAATCATTTTTAAACCACTAGTCATACCTTTCTTGATCTATTTTTTTTTCCTGAGGTAGATTCTGCACGGGGTTTAAGACACTATTTTTCAAAATACAATTTTTTTCCACATGTTATGGACATTCCGTATAAAATTAGGTTCATCATATCTTTTTAAAAAGAGCATTGTATAAAAATAATGTGACTTTATTTCTGCTGTCACATTGAAAATATTTATATCTAAATTGACTGGAGAACTGGCAGATATCAATTTGTTTTTAAACGTATGGAATTAAAAGCCTGTTTTATTTTTATATTTTTGTTTTTATATTTTTTAATGTTTTACGTTTCGTTGTACAGTGTTTAATTGATCAATTTTAATTAAAATAATTATTATAATTAAATTCTTATATTCTTTAATACTATAGTTATATAATTTTATATTAGTTTGACTTTTTAATACTTTGATTAATTGATTTTTCATTTTTACATTTTGACTTTGTTATACCGGATGAGTTTCAGTCCATGGACACCCCCTAAAATGAAATTGTTTCCAAACCGATCAATGCAATTTTTTTGGAACTTAAATTATTATTTAACAAGGGCTACAAAATGACGTACAAAATTATTTTTGTACACTTTCGGTTTCGCCGGAAACTGGGGCAATTTAATTTTTTTTAATGACAGCCTTTGTATATTTTTGAAGTCTTGAATTCACAAAAAAAAAACGTTTAATTATTTTTTTATTTATAAAAAACCTAATTGACTTAATTTCCGGCAAAAATGAAAGTGAAATTAACCAAAATACTCCATTTTGTAGATCTTACAAGTACAAAAAAATTACTAAATTTTGGTTTTTACATAAAGTATTATTTTTTTCACATTTAGCAAATTAGATTTTATTTATAAAAAAATTAATCTTGTATGCTAATAATAAAAATAAAATGCTAATAATAAAAAAAAATTAAAAAACGTACTAAAAAAAAAGTTTTAAATGATTTTGTTAAATGTAAATTTGTTTTTGGAGCCAAAAATGCAAAAATATAGTCATTAAAAAAAATAATTTAACTTAGTTTAACAGGAAGTGCAAACAACCTTATTTCGCATTCCATTACACTATTTACAGTAAATGGTATATTGCATTTTTTTAAATACTAAAAAAAATTAAATTTTTTTTTTTTGAAAAACAAAAAATAAAAAAAAATAGAAGAATGTTTTGTAATTGCAACTGTAAATATTCAGTTACAAATGGAAAGGAAGTTATGATTCTATACAAACGTACTTTCATTTTTGTTAAAAAGTCACGTACTTTAATATTTAAGGACGGTCATGAAATGTTGCACGTTTTTGACAAAAATTAAAGTACAACTGTATTGGATATTCTATGGATATTCTATAGGATTTTCTAACCATTTGTGAATATTCAGTATACGTTTTACAAAGCTATCCACATATTATATTGCACTGAAAGTGCAAAATGGCAATAAAATTATATTACAAATTTGCGTAGGCCTCACACAGTCTGACCTTTAAAATTTATTATTACCTTTTCTAAATTAAATTTAAACTCATAGAGGGTATTTCCACGAAAACTGACACCCCAATGACGAAAATCAAACTTTTTTACTTTATTTTTAAGCTATTTAAAACTTAATTTAAATTCAGTAACAATTAGTACTAGTATATGTAATAATTCCTTCAAACTACTTTTGTTTGATTAACTCAGTCGTCCAACCGAAATGACTGATCGGTTTCGTGCTTGTTAGCACTCTTTAGAGCCACATATCGGTAGAAGGATATCTATGAAAATCAAATCTTTTACATAAATCGATGCAGAATAGAAAAATAGAAAAATAAAATAGAAAATAGAAAAAAAAAACAAAAAAAATCAATTATTTCCTTTTTTCGAAAAATCGAAAAAAAAAATAAAAAAAAATTGAAAATTATGTTTTTTTAAATTTTTTTAAATAGTTTAACTCCTCATAACTTTTTTATTTTTGGGGAAAAACTTTTAAAATTTTTAGAGTTGATCCTTAAAATAAAAATAATTTTTCCTAAAAAACTTACGTTAATCGGAATTTTCTTCTATTTTTTTCGATTTTTTAAAAGTTTAACCCCCGATAACTTTTTTGTTTTTGGGGGGTTACTTTTAAAAACAATAGGGATCTTCCCCTCATAGACCTTGATTTTTTCTGAAAATTGTGAGTCGATCGGATTACTTGTTCTTGAGTTATAGTGTCTACAAAAAACGTGTTTCTTATTTTTTCATGAAACACATTTGTATGAATTTATGAATTTTTTGTCGAGGATGTTTTTTGGCGATTTGGGAATTCGAAACTACCGTATAATACTATTCTAGCTCTAGCGCGCTGTGAATAGTATAAAAATAGCTATATTTAAATGTACTTCTGGCTAAATATCCTTATTATTGAAGTGAATAAATGTTTTCTCCACTAAATAGAAAAGCTTACAAGTGTTTAAGTTTCAACTTAAAAGTCAAAGTTCATTTAGCATGAAAGTATTAATTAATTGGAAATGGGAAAATTCTAAAGCTTTTATAATCAACTATTGGAATAAATACTTAACCGGCTTTTCTTATTCGTTAAAACAATAATTAGACAATACTGCCCGACACGCTGCCATTCCAAGCAAGATAGTCGCATCTGAAAATTTGAGTTTTCCACTTCTTTGCACCCTACTTAAACTGTTATGTTATAAAGTAAAAACTTTTCGCAAAAAAAAATTAACCGACTTCCGTGTCTCTAAAAGTAAAAAATAAAAAATACTTAAATCGGTGCCAATTTCACCATTCCCTAAATTAATTACTAACAATTGTGTTTTTATTATTTTATTATTGTTTGCTGTGAAATTGGCACCGACATAGGTATTTTTTTATTTTTTACTTTTTAGAGACACAGAGGTCGGTTCATTTTTTTTGCGAAAAGTTTTTATTTTTTATTTTTTAGAGACACAGAACTTGCAGTTTTGTAACGTTATCTAAGCTAAATTATAATTGTCCTTCCATCTCGGCAAGCTGCTGACGTCACAACGCACTAACAGTGCGCTGTGACGTCATTATCTTAAAGATAAATTTATAAAAAATAAAACTAATATTTTTATTTCAGCGCCCAAGAGTCCAACCAACCTTATTTTAAACGAAATACTAAAAAAAATCTTGTTAAACTTTAAGCGTTAAGTAATAATCAACGTTTTAAATATCTGTATTTGTTTTTGGAAAATTCAATATATCATCACTATGAATAGTATATTATGATATGCGTAGCATTACATATCTTCACGGCTTGTTTAATTAATCAGTCATGAATGGCAGACTAACATCTCTACTCTAAATTTCTCTACTCCCTAACATCCCCTACTCCATAACATCCCTACTCCACAACAACTCTACTCCGTAACATCTCTACTCCATAACATCTCTACTCCGTAACAACTCTACTCCGCACTATATGCACTCGATTAGCCACTTGTCTTAACTCAAATGAATATTTGTCATGCTAAGTCACTGTCAAATATGAATTTAATTTATTAATTACTTACTTATTAGTGCATATTAAGAGTACGCGGTCATTGTGGCTTTTTAGAATAATTCATTTATGATTGTTCTAGATTTGAATTTAAATATAAACGTTTTTTAGGAAAAAAATAAAATAATCTAGAAGAAGAAGATTCTTTGTTCTTTGAACTGCTCATTTATTATTAAGTGGCTAATCGAGTGCATATAGTGCGGAGTAGAGTTGTTACGGAGTAGAGATGTTATGTAGTAGAG
>CAUEHQ010000482.1:0-55822 GCA_958510825.1 Brachypterus glaber
GACATTTTGTTATTGGGTCCAAAATATGGCATACCAGTTACTTCAAAAACAAAGTTCCCTATCCCGACAATAATTAAGGATGTAGAAGGATGTATTCAGGCAATTGCAGAAGGTGAAAATATGAAGAATGGCATAAGATCGGTAACAATTAATAGAATAACTAATGATTATAACAAATTAAAAAATCAAAGAGACGCAAATGTGGATTACGCCCTAATTAAAAAATAAAAATTACGAAGGAGTTTTTTAAGAAGTACCCGCAGATTTTAGTGATGAGAGCTGATAAAGGAGGAAGCACAGTACTAATGTCCAAACAGGAATATGAAGCAAGTTTATATGAAATGGTGAATGATAATAATATTTATAAGAAAGTAGGCAGAAATCCCACAACAGGTATTCAGGAAGAAGCTAATGACATAATTAAAAAAACTTTAGAAAATAAGTTAATTATAGATAAATATGCTTTAAAAATGATAACAAAAAAAAATTCTACTGCGCCCCGAATTTATGGTTTGAGGAAAACACACAAAAATACCGTAAGCTTAAGACCGGTAGTTAGTTGTATAAATTCAGCAACTTACAATTTATCAACTTTTATCCATAATACCTTATCCCCGATTACGACTACTTTTTTATATAATATAAAAAATTCGTTTGAGTTTGTTGAATTTGCCAAAACTGTAACTGTTCCAGAAGGGTACGTACTAATTTCTTTAGATGTGGTTAGCTTATTTACAAATATACCAAATGAGTTAGCAATTGAAATTATAAAAAGTAACTGGGAATTTATTGCTGCTTATACTGAACTATCAAGGGATGAGTTTATTAAAATATTGCGGTTCACACTTAAATCCAGTTATTTCTCATTTAAGGGAAACTATTATTTTCAACTGGATGGGGGGGCTATGGGAAATCCGGCATCACCTGTAATAGCTAATTTTGTTTTAAATCACTTGTTAGAACATGTTCTCAAAACAGTTAAATCAAGTATAGAATTTATTAGAATATATGTAGATGACTCAATTGCGTTGGTAAGGGAGGGTGACATTGACTTTATTTTACGGGAATTTAACCAATTTAACAATAAGTTACAATTTACTATTGAACGGGAAAAGAATGGGTCTATACCGTTCTTAGACACTACTGTTCATAGAAAAGGTAATAAAATCGTTACAAATTGGTATACTAAACCTACTAGTTGTGGGAGATTATTAAATTACAACTCCAATAATCCAGTATCTCAGAAGGTAGCGGTTATAAAAAATCTATTACATCGGAGTAAAAATCTGAGTAATACTGTATTTTATAAAGATAACCTTGTCAAAATCAAAGCCATGCTAAAACTAAATAACTATCCGACTAAATTTGTAAACAGAGTTGTAAACAGTCTTAACAACGTTAGGAAAAAAAATAAGGAGGAAAAAACTATATATCGTAAATTTCCATATATTAAGGGTTTGTCGGAAAATTTAAAAAAATATTTTAAAACTTTTAATATTGAACTGGCATTTTATAATATAAGAACAACAAGTGAGTTATATAGTAGTCTTAAAGACCCGATTATTATAGACAATCAGTCCAACTTAGTGTATGCTATTCCCTGTAAAAATTGTAACGATACCTATTATATTGGGCAAACATGTCAATTTTTCAAAAAGAGAAGGGCGCAGCATAAATATGATTGCTATGAAAGTAATAAAAACAAACAAGAAAAAACCGCGTTAGCAATGCATCACTTTGATAAAAAACATGACTTTGATTTTGACAAAATGGTTATTGTGGACAAAGAAAACCATACATCGAGACGTAAGATTGCAGAAATGATTTTTATAAAACTGACTAAAAACATTAATTTAAGGACTGACGTAGACAGACTTAGTACGGTGTATTCAGGATTATTGGAGGAGTATAAGAAATCTTATAAAATACCAAAAAGTAGATGTTAATTGACATGCTATTCATTAAGGGGTACGTGTAGGAGGGGAGGGGGGTAGTAAACAAAAAAGAATAAAAAGGGAACAATTGAAGGGGTTAAAAAGGGGGAGAAAAAGACAAAAAAAATCATGTAACCTAGCCTTTTGATGGGTAGTTATTTTTTTTTTTCTCTTCTTTTTTTTTTTTTTTCTCTTTTTGTTTTCTTTTTTAGTTTTTTTTTTTAGTTGATAGTTTGCGATGTGTTATATGCATTCATTTGTTATATGATAAGTTGGTATTTAGCTTTTACTATTATATTTTATATAAAGGCGCCTTCAGCATTTGTCTTTGATATAAATATAGTTCA
The DNA here is from genome assembly GCA_958510825.1 of Brachypterus glaber. Lineage (NCBI taxonomy): Eukaryota > Metazoa > Arthropoda > Insecta > Coleoptera > Kateretidae > Brachypterus > Brachypterus glaber. The sequence continues at coordinate 2,282 of CAUEHQ010000482.1, forward strand.
CTATAGTCTACCAAGAATACATATAGGTGTTCTTGTGATAAGAAAGAGGAAGAAAAAACATATACAGTTAATTTGAAATATGTCTACGTGTACGGTTCTATAGTTTTGTTTATTGTTCGTAATTGTTTATTTAAATAATATTTATGTTAAATGTAGTGTTTTAAGTATGCTAAGGTAAATGTTTTTCGTATTATCTAGGCATAAGATTAAAAAGTAGACGTTTTTAATTTTTTTAATATTTTTTTTTAAGTTATATATTTTTTTATGTTATTATTACATAAGGTCTTTTTCTCTCTTTTAGCTTGATAAAGTCTTGATTAAAGACGAAACGTCGCTAGTGCATAAAAGTTAGTGTTTTTATTTAAAGTCCTAGTCCCGATATTTGTTTATTAATTGTAATAAAATATTATTATTAAAATATTAATATTAATATATTATTAAAGTAAATTTTAGGGTCCGAAATTTTAAGGGGTGATTCTACATTATAAAATATGACAAAAAGTTCCTATAAATACATGTCTACAAATGCATCGTAAGGGAGCTAAACCTATTTGAAAGTGGCTAAAAAATTCGGTTTTTATTTGATAACTGAGGAACTTTGAGATTTAGCAACTATTTTTTACACGTGAAAAAATCCTAAAACACCCATCTTTGTATGTTAATTTTATGTACTTAATTTAACCATGTCTGAACTGCTTATAGTGAAGTAGTTTATTATAATAAATAAAATATAAAATAATTATTAAATAAAATTAAGAGAGCTTATGATCAACTTCACGTTTATTTTTATTGTCAAAACAAATTAATATAAACGCGGTTTCGCTATCTTAGTAATAGCATCGACGGACTTAAATAATATTTTGTGGAAATTTTTGATATATGATACATGTAAGGGGACTTTTTACATTGTAGTCAAATATAATACAAAGAACATTACACCATTAATTAATATAAACTAGGGTACAATTAAAAATAACATTTTACACTTTGACATGACTTTTGTAGGTTATGTTGGCAAACATAATATAATATATTATATAATATATAGGTTATATAACCTACAATAACCTACAAAAACCTACGTAAAGTTGATTATAAGCTCTCTTAATTTTATTTAATAAATATTTTCATAGTAAATTAATAAATTATAAAAAATTTACGTGTATACTATAGCTTAAAATTTGACTATATAGTGAACGTAAATTGTCTTATGACTCCTGAACTTAGCTCATTACTGAAGTTCTAATTAAATTTCAGCTGAAATTGTAATACGCTACTTAATACATTAAGGTGCGAGAATAATTTAAATCATAAGTTAGGATTTATAACTGTGGTAAATTTCTAGACGGTATAATTATAATATAAACAGATTTCATACCGGTTAATTCCTTTATATTTGCGCGCATACTAATATATGTTCTATGAATATCATATACAGGGTGGTGCATTTATCATGACAATCCTATTAGATATATCAAAAAAAGTTTTATAAGAGACTAATGCAAGCATAAAATAGTGTGTATTTGATATTTTTAGGGGGCAATATAGAGGCCGGGGGCAGGGGAAAAAATGTTTTCAAATGGAATAGGGTTATGTGAAAAATAGTTTTAAGGCATTAAATTCTCCTTTCACCATATAATTTTTAATTATTTTTTTTTTCCGAGAATTTTCATTCATTTTTCATTTATTATTTAAGATTAGTTTAAAAGTATGATTTACGTTTTCGTATAATAAAATTAACCATTAAAAAATTATTGATTGATTTTTTTAGGAACTGTTTCATTTAACACTTTTTGAACCCCCTCAAAAAATGTTGAAAAAAATTAAAAATATATGATCAAATAGGTAATTTTACTAGCTTTAAAACTATTCAACTCCCCTTTCTTTTTACAAAATTTTCCCCCTTGCCCCCTACCTCTATGGTGCCCCCTAAATATATGAAATATACACCATTTTGTCAGACTGTTAAGCCCTTATAAAGTTGGTTTAAACGTTTTTTGGATACATCTAGCAGTTATTAAAGAATTAAGGATTGTCATGATAAATGGATCACCCTCTATAATATCATGTTATTATGAGAAAAGTTTATACTAGGTTAAAGCTATCGTAATATATATATTTCTATTGCCACAGGGAAATTTTAATGCGGTATCATATCATATTCATGCTTTATCATCAAGTTATCAATCCTGGTGCTATTATTCGCACAATACGTGTTAACACGTTGACTGCTGAATTTGGTGTAGAATTTAGCGGTCGCGTTCAAAATTTATATACCGCTTTGTTAGTAGACATATAAAACTGAATTTTATTTTATTTTGTAGAGAAATATTTAAAACGTTGTATTGAAAAGTAATTTTCTTTAACACGTTCGCTGTCGCTTGTAATTTGTATAGTGCCCTCAAAGCCAACAAATGCAATAGCGAACGTGTTAATTACGTATTGTGTATTGTTTATGATTTATTTTTTTTTATTATTTATTTATTTACGGGAAACCCCCATTGCTACAACAATTTTATAATAATGTAAGGTAAAAAATATTTAACTTAAAGTAATATTAATAAAGTTTTAACATAATAACAAAAAAAAAAAAAAAATATATATATATATATATATATTTTTATTTTTTATTATTATTATTACAACAGTAAGCGGCTATAAGCCGATGAAACCGTTTTTATACAAATTAATTTAAAAATAAAAAAGTTATATATCACAATTTATCACATTATTCAAAAATAAATAAATATCTAAATAAAATTCAAATTAAGATTAAAAGTTTTTTTTTTTTTTTTTTTATCACAAGAATATCTAGGTTGGAAAATGTGCCCATTGATTTCTACCCCTCTCCAATTCCTTGTCCAATCTATTTTTGAACTGATTTACAGTCCTGGATTCCACTGTGTCAACACTTAAGCCATTCCACTGGTACACGACTTTATTGGTTAGGAAGTTTTTTCTGGGTAACTTGGCACACCGTTCTTTGGTTAGTTTCTTATTATGGCCTCTTAAGTTAGGGTTATTATTCAGGTGAAAAATGTTGAGCTCAACCGAGTAGTAGTTGCTTAGTATCTTATACGTCTGAATGAGGTCACCTCGAGATCTTCTGGCTGCCAGGGTAGTTAAGTTCATATGCGATAGGCGTTCTGGGTAAGGTAAGTCTCTCAGCTCTGGAGGAATCTTGGTTGCCCTTCTTTGAACTCCTTCAAGTAGTTCTATATCCTTTGCATAATATGGGTTCCAGACACATTCAGCGTATTCGATAATAGGTCGGACGTACGTTTTGTACAGTTTGGCTATAGTGTTCGCAGAGTGATCTTTAAATGCAATTCTAATTAAATATAACATTGAGTTAGCCCTTTTGACTATTCTGGTTATATGCTGATCCCATTTTAAATCAGATGATATATCAATACCAAGGTCTTTTTGTGTCTGGACTACCCTTACTGGTTCACCATTTAACCTGTATGTTAAATTAGGATTTTTTGGACCTAAATGAAGAATGGAGCATTTATTCGTGTTTAGTGACATAAGCCAGAGTTGTGCCCATCTCGTGACTCTCTCAATATCTTCAGAAAATAAGGCAGCATCTGTGAGCGGATTGCAAAACATTTTGGCATCGTCAGCAAAGAAAAGTATGTAGGCAAGAATAGCATCAGCAAGGTCGGATATATATACTAAAAAAAGTAGAGGGCCCAACACCGATCCCTGTATTACCCCGCTTAGTATGTTTCTAATTTCTGAGAATATATTATTAAATTTGACTCTAAACTTTCTGCTCCTTAAGAATTCCCGTAGCCAGTCCAGTATGCATCCTCTAACACCAAAATGATTAAGCTTCAACAACAATCTCTTGTGGGGAACCTTATCAAACGCTTTTTCAAAATCGAGGTACAATATATCAGTAGGAAGCCCTTGGTCGTTATTTTCTGTCCACTGGTTCACACATTGTAATAAATTAGTTTCGACTGATCGTTTTGGTAAAAAGCCATGCTGGGATTGGGAAATAACACCATTTTGAAGCAGAAAATCTGTTAGCTGCTTCACAATGATTTTCTCCATGCATTTACACAAATTGGATGTTAAGCTAATCGGTCGGTAATTACCGGGTCGATGTTTGTTTCCTTGTTTGAAAATCGGTACGATATATGATGTTTTCCAGTCCTCAGGTATGGTACCATTAGTCATACTATTCTCCATAGCCAGAGCCAAGGGTTCTGCGAGGGTATCGACACATTTTTGCAGTAGAAGTGCAGGTATGCCATCAGCACCCGGGTTTGAATCCTTTTTTAAGTTGCTGATTGCCTCCTTCACGTTCTCCGGGGTAAAAGTAACTTCGGTTATGGATGTGGCTGAATATGTGGCCTGGGACATAACTGGAAGTGGACCATCCGGCTCTCTTGTGTACACACATTCAAAGTAGGTTGCAAACGCCTCAGCAGATTCGTCAGAAGACATCATGCGACCATCATCATTCTGCAAGGCAACCTGACCTGCATTCGACTTAAGGGATCGTTTCACGTCACTATAAAACTTTTTGGATGATGCGGTAGCTATCTCATTTTCATACCGCTTTCTAGCATCTGCAAGTTGCCTTTTTAATCTATTGTTTTGTTCTCTGTAAAGTGTAGCTTGAGACCTGTCCTGGACATATTTATCCCACAATTTCCTTTTATAGTCAATGGCTTTAAACAATGTTTGGTTTATCCAATGCTTTTGTGGATTGTATTTAACAGTGTGAAACGGTACATAAATATATATTGCCTCCGTAATTACTTTACAAATATCATTTAAAGTTATGTTACTGCTGACTAGGTTGTCTGTGAGATACTGCTTAATGTTATCATAATTAGCCTTCCAAAAGTTGCGTTTTCGTACTTTATGAGTCGGTTTATGATTAAGTTTAATTTGTGATGTGAAAAGGATCACTATATGGTCACTAAGACCAAGGGGTGCCTTTGGCTTAAGATCACAGACAAGTTTTTTATCGTTGACCAAGATTAAGTCAAGCAGGGATTCCTCAGCACCTCGTTTTCTGGTTATAAAGTTCACAACTTGTACTGCATTCATGGTTTTATATGCTTCCAGAAAGTCATATGCAACCGCTTCATTCTTTGTTAATGACAGATTATTCCAATTAATGTCAGGGTAGATGAAATCCCCACATATGTAGGTTGGTAGATTACTAGATACTGCACGGTTTATGACTTCAATCATGTCGTTATTTGCTTGGATTGCTGTACTTTTACTTCTGTATATGCATAGTATTTGGATTTTTTCCTTGCTTATCTGTGCTTGGACCCATATGAAGTTCATATCTTCTGACATAGTAAAATCGTTTACTTCTATGATATGTAAAGAGTGACCATGTAGGGTATTTTTATGATAAATACATACACCCCCTCCTTTTTTATGTTCACGATCATTTCTGTGAACGATATAGCCTGAGATATATATATATATATATATATAACAATACTTTATGGAATCTCTTTTAATAAAGTACCAACCATGATAATAGTCGTTGTTGGGTCAATCCATTTGAAGTTAACCAATACAAGTTGCTCGACCATTTTGAAATCGGGTATTTTTTTAATGATAACTTACATTATATATTGGTACTTTAAAAACCCCAATACTTTTTCAAAAATAATTCTTATTTGGTTGTGACAGTATTTTTGGTCCATCGGTGCACGTCATTTTTCACGATTTTAGCATGTACTTCAGTTTCACATTACTAAGCTGCTAAAGCGGTTAGTCTCTACGGTTGAAAACCACTATTTTAAGCATGAATGGCTTTTTAATTTTGACTATGAAAATTTAATTATTTTTTGGCCTAAAGTAAGATAAGATAAGATAAGATAAATTTATTGTACCAAAAAGTTGCATACAGAGTCGTATAACTTATTAGGCTAGTCAAAATTAAATTTATAATTATAATTTAAAAATTTAAAAATTCTTCTACACTATAAAATGCATTTTCAATCAAAAAACTTCTCAATCTATGCTTAAATACATTTAAGCTTGATGAGTTACCGAGAATACTATTTATTTTATTAAGAAATTTAATGCCTTCATAATTAAATGATTTTTGAGTTGTAGTTAAACGACAGTATGGCATTTGAATATTATTATTGCCTCTTGTATTGTATGAGTGTATATCTCTTCGTTTTTCTAAAGAATCTGAACTTACTTTATAATTTATTACATTATAAATGTAAAGACATGGTAATGTAAGTATACCTAAGTCTCTAAACAGTGGTTTACAATGAGCTTGATAGTGAGCATTTACCATGGTTCTGATAATCTTTTTTTGTAGAGTAAAAGCCACACCCGAACAACCTACTGACCCCGAGAAAATAAGACCATAACTTAATACAGAATGTACAGTACCATAGTATAATAGCTTTATTACACTAAGTGATACCGTTGTTCGTAGGGATCTTATTAAAAAAATGTAAGAACTTAGTCTCTCAGTGAGCCGCTCAATGTGTGGCTGCCAGGTAAGCTTTTGGTCAAGTATAACGCCTAAAAAACTAATCTGTTCTAATTGTTGCACACTCGAATTGCCAACTTTTATCAAAAAGCTAGAATTATTATTTACATTTTTTGATAATACTCTCATTGAATAAGTTTTATTGCTATTAACAATTAGCCCATTTTGCATACACCATTGAACAAAACTATGAGAGACTAGGTTTGCATCCGCAATAAGGTTTTCGATAGTCTGTAGTATGAAAAACTAACCTCTAAAATTTAGTATAAATGGTTTCAAATTAATGTTTTCAAAAATTTATTAATTTTGAAGGGGGGCAATTGGGAGGTCTGTTGTTTTTTATACAACCCATAATTACCACAACGTCTCTAAGTTTGAGATTCATAGCTTACTTTGTTAATTTTTTATAGACCTTTAAATATTAGCTTTTATTAAAAATAACCCATACTTCAACTCTATTTTCTCAGTTGGGACTGGGGGGAATTTTTCTAATTATTTTACAGGTTGAAGTTCTATATGTGACTAGTATAAATCAGTTATTGGTTACTGAAATATTTTCCTCTAAGGGTGCGAAAAAAAATATTTTATACTGTCAATTTTTCAAAAATATCCTTCCGAAAATAAAACTTAGTAGGCACACTAGGGTATTTTAATTTTTTTGGAAGTCTTATATCCCCCTCAAGTCATGAAAACTACCATAAAAAATACTGTGCTAAATTTCAGCTCAAAAAAATAAAATTAGCCCCCTCCCATTTCATTTAATTTAAAAAAATATATTTTTTTTCATAAGGCACGAATTTCTTTAATCAAATAAATATGGTATATCATGCATGTCGTGCAATATACAAAAATATAAATCTGTGCCAAATTTCAGCCCAAACAAACCAAACGTATATTACTTGCAAAAGGAACTGCTTTCCTTATGTCAAGTATCATTGTAAAGCTTATTATAGTTTTTTTGCTACAGCAACTTTAATGAGTGTTTCTGTCGTTACAAAAAACACACATCATTCGACACTTGCTTAGGTTGTTTAAAACTCTGTTAGTTGTATGAGACCACAGAGTTAATTTTTATACATATTGTATAAACACGATGTCTGCCCTCCTTGTGATAAACGCGGCGGTATCCGGTCTTTAGTACGAAAAAAAAAAGTTCGCAAAATATTTGTTCGCGCAAAAAGTTCGCAAAAATAACTTCGCAAAAAATAAAGGTCGCATGAAAATTAGTTCGCACGCGTTTAGTTCGCAATACATAATATCGCATAAAATTAAGTTCGAAAGATTTTTGTTCGCCCTACCTAGATTATATTGAAGAAACCTGGATTGGAAAATTAAAACGCAATAATAGTCGGCGAAATCCCTTGTTCAGTATTAATTTGTGGAACCAATTTAACAATGTGATACAAGACATTCACAAAACAAATAATTTTGTTGAAGGGTGGAATAGCGGTTTTAATAAACTTTTGGGGGCATCTCATCCTACAATATGGAAAGTTATAGACGGTTTTAAGAAGCAACAAACAATTAAAATTGAACAGCATATTCGAGGTGATGTAATTTCACCGAAAAAAAATTTAAAATAAAAGCAAATAGACTTAAAGAAGTTGTTATGTCATATGACAAAAAATATATATATATATACTATAATTTGTATTAATTTTTTTTTGTTTTTGTTATTTTAATTTCGTATTTAATATTACATAAACATATATTTTTGAGTCACTTTAATTTTAGTTTTGGGTTGGTTTTAGATTTATTGTTTCGTTTTGGTTTGGGTTTGGGTGAGCCAATTTGTTTTGTTTTTGTGTCAGATGTAAAATGATTTGGATATTGTGCTGGTATTGGTTCATTTTTTTTGCAATATTATTATGTAGAAAATATTGAATATATATTTTTTATTGTAAATTAATTAAAATATTATTAATAAATTAATATAAATATTTTTCTAATTTACATATTGTCGCTGCAATTTATAAATGGCCAATTTTTAACAAAACTACTAAAAGAAACTGTAAAAATACATTCGCGAACTTTTGGACTAAGCGAACTTATGTTTTTGCGAACAAAGATTATACGAACTAAGTTTTTCCGAATGAAAGGTTTTGGGAGCTAAAAGTTTGCGAACTAAAATTTTGCGAACTTTTTGCTGCGAACTTTTTTTTTCGAACTAAAGACCGTGAACCAAACGCGGAAATCCAGATAGCAATACAGTCGATATTTCTGTGACCGCTTATATAAAAATCGACTGTATTACTATCTGGATTGCCGTGTTCATCCTAAGTAGGGCAGATGTCGGCACCTGTTGTACTTGGTTAGCTTATAACTTTATTTTATTATTTGGAAAAATAATAATTTCTTTGTATCAGGCGTTACGTATCAGGCATTACCCAATTGTAAAAAAAGTCTGTATTTTAATTTAAAAAATCTGATGTTATTTTTTTTATTCATAATCTCTAATAAAACAACTTATAATGCTACAAGAATTTTTTACTAATTTAATTTTAAATTTACACAATAAAAACACGACGTTTCCCTGCACATGTTAGGCGACAAATTAACAAACATAGGGTCAAAGTGCTTTCGGATTTGGATTCCTGCATGTCTTGGTGTTATTAATCTGCTGAATTACCACCCGCTCGTTTTCCATATTAAAAAATATAAAATAGGCACAAAAAAAAAAACTAAAAAACCATTAAAAAACCTATAAAAAACAGAAAAAATCTAAAAATTATTTTTGGAACTTAGAGTTTTTATCTTAATAAAACATAAGACCTTTCTTAATTTCATTTTTTTTTGTACTCGTTACCGGTTGCAAGGCTGGCCGTTCAATAATTTTTCACGATATAAGGGGCAATTTAAAACTTTCAAAATCGTGTTGTTTTTTTTTTTTTTAACTGTGTCATGGCAAGGATATTTTTGACCTAAATTAATAAATATTTTTTTTTTCGCACTTCCGCAAGAATATTTTTGACCTAGATTAACAGTTTAAAGTAGGTAATTTTTCGTACCCTTAGAGGAAAATATTCCAGTACTCAAAAACAAAATTTCGCATCAACCTATTTGAAAATTAGGGAAAGTTTAAGTATTACGTAACGCAAATTTTGATTATTTAGAAAAATTTCCACAGTCCCAATGGAGAAAATGGATTTTACATATGAGTTATTTTTAATAAAACTAATATTTAAAGGTCTATAAAAAATTAACCAAGTAAAATGTGCATCTCAAACTTAGGGGTGCTGTAGCAATTATGGATGAGTATTTATATAAAAAACAACAGAACCCACAATTGCCCCCCTTCAGAGTTAATAAATGTTAAAAACCTTAATTTGACACAATTTTTACAAGATTTTGAAGGTTAGTTTTTCATACTTAATGACAAAAAAATAATAAATTTTTATAGTGAAAATTAAATAGCGATTTATGCTTAAAACAATAGTTTTTAAATGAAGGGAGTAACTAGTTTAGCGGCTGAACATTTTAAAAATGAAGGATATGCTAATCGTCACAAATAAGGTGCACCGATGGACCAAAAATGCTGTCAAAACCAAACGAGAATTATTTTGAAAAAAGTATTTGTATTTCTAAAGTACCAACATATAACGTAGTTTATCTTTAAAAAATGAACCGATTTAAAAATGGTCTAGCAACAAATTTGAGAAATTGTGTTTCATTTTAAATGGACTGACCCTGCTATGACCCAGCCTTACTCACATTTTTATCTTTTTTGTAAAAATCAAATAGAAAAAATAGTATAAGAAACTTTCCCATTTATTTGACCTTGTTTTGAGATAAAACAGTTTAGAACTGAGCAGAGGAGCATTTAGAGTCAAGATGTGGGAGGCGTAATCCGTCGACTCAAAATCAAACATTTAACGGAAAATTGTTTATAAAAATGTTTTACTCAAATATAGAATACCTATGGGAGGGGTCATTTCAACCACCTAAAATTAAACATTTTTAACAAAAAATTATGTTTTAAAACCTTTTACTCGAGACATTAAGGAAGGGTGCCACAGGAGTTTTTTTTTCAAAATCGTACAGCATTATGAATCATAATTTATGATAAAGTTGTAAATTCTTGCATTTTAGGCTACTTCTCTTGTGGTCATAGGGGGGAGGGTGATAGACATTTTAGGAATAGAGATATTTTAGAATAGAAATAGAGTACCTAATTATTATTTACTATTAAGAATAGAGATCTGGCTGTTTCTTTAATTTCTTCGATCCCTTAAAATTAAATACGCTTCAAAATCCAAATAGTATTTACTAAATACAAATGCATAGAATAAGATAACATATGATTTTTGACATGGTTAAATTTACCCTATTTTTATAAATGTCAAACAGACATAACCCCATTTAAATAATCCACATCCACAGAACTAAATTTTATGGAAAACATGAAATTTTAGTTAACCCCGCTTTTCCATTATTTTTGAAACCAAGTGTACAAAAAGTCCATAATTTTATTCAAAAAATGTAATTTGAAGTATCATATCACCTGCTTGGGTAATTTAAAATTTTATTTTAATAGCACATTATGAAAAAAACTTACTTTTAATTAATAAATAATTTTAAACAAACTTTCACTTTTTAAACAGATTTTTTTTATTATTTTTAAGACGTAAAATGTCAGTGAATTTAACCTAAATGTTAAAAATTGTCAACAGCATAATGGACAACAAAAATTTCATTTTTCTATTTTGCGACTCTTATAAGCTCATAATTGTACGATCGAACGAACTTTAGGAGGTTCGATCGAGATTATTTGAGTCACAGTGATCTATATTAACAACAATGTAGTACTGCTTTCGGTCGCTAGGTGACGCCCAAGTATTTTTATTTATAAATAATTAAGTTTACAATATATATAATATAGAATAACCTAACTAATAACAATAATAAAATAATAGTAATAATCCGCAAGATGAGGCACACTGAGCTGTTGAACAGCTTGTATAGTGTCTCGAACTTATTTTAGCAAAGAAAGCTTAAAAAAAACATATAGGTATGAAATAATATATTAATTGTAATTAAGATTTTAATAATTATTTAAAAGTAACTAAAACATTAGGTTTTAAACGAGGACTACGTAAGAGGCATTTTTATATTTTAGTTCAAAATAGTTTAATAATAATTTCTTTGTTTTCAAAAATAAATGTATTTAATTTTTTTTTAAAGAGGTGAATTTTATCTATTGACTTTAAATTTTCAGGAAGTAAATTGTGCAATTTTGGACCAAGATAGTCGACAAACTTTTGTGTGTGGGTTTTTTTACATTTTTGTGTTGTTAAATTATTTTTGGCTTTATTTCTTGTCATATAGGAATGGTTTATGTGTTTAAAAAGTATGTTCTCATTTTGGATAAAGATTATAGATTTTTTTGCATATAAGAGTCTAACATTAAATAATTCCGCTTCATTGTATAAATCCTTAGTTGAATATATTTTATTTTTATTATAAATTATTTTTAAAATTGTGTTTTGGGTAACATTAAGTGATTTTGCAGCATCATCGTACAAACCGCCCCATGCAATAATACCATACTGCAGTATAGACTCAACCAAGGCCTTGTAAACTGTTTTTAATATATTTTTGTTTAAGTATTTCTTTAATTGGTAAAAGAGGTATATGTATTTACGAACTTTAGAATTTAATACTTCAATATGTTTTTTCCATTTTAAATTTTCATCTATCACAATGCCAAGATATTTGATATTTTCTGTAGAACAAATTTCTTTTGTGCAATTACAACACATCATATTGTTTTGTAAAAAGTTGGATGTATGTATTTTAATTGTGTCAATATAACTGTTTGTGGCATTTGTGATAGAAAAAGTTATAAATTTGGTTTTTTTGTAGTTTAGTGTAAGTAGACTGTTATCTAACCAACAATTTACAGTGCTAAGTCCAATCGTCGCCATTTTCTTGACCTTAATCCATGTTTTTGCTGTAAAAATTAAAACAGTATCATCTGCGTACGATATTATTGTGCAGTTTATGTTTTGTATTTGTGTTAAATCGTTAATGTAAATTAAAAATAATATTGGACCTAGCACTGTGCCTTGTGGAACACCAGTTTCAATTAACTGAGACTTACTTAGACTATTATTTATTTTTACAAATTGCCGTCTTTCAGCTAAATAACTTTTTAATAAATCTAGGGGAATACCTCTTATACCAATTTTTTCAGCTCTTTGTAATAAAATTTTGTGCGACACAGTATCAAAAGCCTTGGCTAAGTCTAAAAATATGGCTAGGCATTTGTCACTATTTTCTAGGGATTTATATATATTAGTTACTAAATTATATATTGCTAGCTCAGAATTTTTGTTATTTCTAAATCCATATTGGTTTGACGATAGTAATTCAAATTTCTCTAAAAAGTTTAATATTCTACTTTTCAAACACTTCTCAAATACTTTTGCTACATTTGATATCAATGATATTGGTCGATAGTTTGACATTTCTAGGCGACTCTCTCCTTTATGAATGGGCACAATTACGCTTTCTTTAAATGCTTTCGGAACAACACCATTTTTAAATATGCGATTTATGATGTAAGACAAAGGCGATGCAATGAGTTGATTAATGTGTTTTAAAACTTTGGTGCTTATTCCATCTTTACCAGGCGCGCTATTATTTTTTAACTCGGAAATGTTTAATATAATTTCACTTCTTGTAACTTTTTCTAAAAACAGTGATTGATTTGTATTTTTATTCTTATATTTTACGTTAAGATTGTTGGTAGATACTTTATCTGCCATTTTTTTACCGATTTTTGCATAATATTTATTCATTGCATCAGCCGTCTCTTGATCATTTTCCAACATAACGCCGTTTTCATTTTGTATTACAATTTTTTTATTTTCTTTTTTATTTTTATTTTCCACCTCCCGAATTATATCCCACAGTTTTTTTTTGAATCTTTTTCTGCCTTATTTACTTTACTCGAAAAATAGTCTGATTTAGTTTTATTTAATAGTGTTGTGACAAGATTTCTATGTGTTTTGTATCTTTGTTCCAATTCGATATTGTTTTTATTTTTACCCCATTCCCTTTTTAAGTAATTTCTCGTATTTATTGACTTTATAAGACCTGTTGTTATCCAAGGTTGTATTTTTTTATATTTAATTTTTTTTTGTTCCGTTTTTGTTGACTTCTGTATGCAATTTTTTAATTTATTTATAAAATTTTCAGTTATCGTGTCAATATCATTATCATCATTATACACACTTTCCCAGTTCTCTACTTCTAATAGACTTTTTATTTTATTATAATCAATTTCTGTTTTAGTAAAAGAATTTTCTTGTTTGGTTGTGTTAGTTGTTTTAGTTGTTTCTATTTTTACTAGAGTAGTTCTATGATCTGTAACAGTGCTACAATAAACTGCCGAGGAAATATTTTTAATGTGCTTTGTTGTAGCCCCTTTGATAGTATAAAGTAGAAAATTTTCTACTAAATGCTTCCCTTGACATGTCGGTAAAGAGGATTTCATTATGTTTAAAGAGTGAACACGAATGGTGGAAATTTTCCACTTTCGTGGCACAATATGTAAAAACAAAAACAGCTATGCAACTGGGGCAAAGAAATGGGTCGGGCGGGAGTGATCTATTCGGAAAAAAGCGACTCAAATAATCTCGATCGAACCTCCTAAAGTTCGTTCGATCGTACAATTATTTTTCGTCGCTTTTTTCCTTCATAGATCACTGTTCCATCTAGTGGAATGCGTACGAAATAATCTTAAAACCATATGACGGCTGTCAAACAAAAATAAACAATGTGCGGAGCATTGAAAACATAGTTTTATTAATAAAACTAACATAGAATATAAAAAGCATTAGCTACAAAAAAAAAAACGCAAAAATATTGAAATGTATGTATAATCCTCTTATTCTAGGACTCCTTGGTTAATACACTCGTGGCCAAGTTATGGTTAGTACATATGGGTTTGTTGTAGAATTTTAGAAACGTGTTTGATTTTACTGTCCATCCTGCTGCTTTCTTAATAGTGTCTATTGAAACCCCTGCCCTAAAGGCCTTTGAAGTGGCGGCATGCTTTGTCGAGTATGCATTAAACATGTTTGTGTCAACACCTGCCTTTTTTAGAATTTCCTTGATCCAGCGTGAGAGTGTCTGGCTGGAAGCCTTTTCATAGGGAGGTTTTGAGCAAAGGATAAGAAACTCGTTGTTACCCCTTATAAAACTAGTAAGTTCTATGTATTTGTGCAAAAGTGTGGCTACACACAAATTGGGTCTTTCCTGGAAAAAAGGGATGTGAAAAGATGGTTGAGTTTTATTAATTCCACTAGTTTTAATGTTGTCCGGGACAAATATCTTAACCCCCTGTTCCCTGAATTCTACATTTTGTGTTTTAATTAATGACAAAGTTTGCATGCGGTGACCAGTGGTAAGCATTAACAATGTAACCAAGATTTTTCCTAGGTCTTCAAAAGGTAAGTTTTCTAACTGCAGGTTTGATACATAATTTAACACCAGCTCTGGATCCCATACAGAATTATACTTTGGTCTTTGTGGCCTGAGCTTTGATATACCCCTCATATACCTTTTAATTTCTTTGTTTTCTCCAATTTCATTACTTAAAATTAATGAAAGAGCTGACCTGTATGTGTTAAAGCTAGAGTATTTGAAAGACTGTGTGTCAAACTGGTGTTGAAGGAATGCAATAACCTGTGGTATTGTGGCATTAAAAAGGGGGACACTATTTTGATTACAAAAAACCCACCACTTTTTATAAACGTTGTTGTATTGTTTCTTTGTCATTTGTGATAAGGAACTTAGTACCACATTTTGAGATTCTTCAGGTAGGTTTCTTAGCTGGTAAGCTTTGCAGATAACTTGATCGCAGCCAGGGTAAGGGTTTTGTGTAGGGGGTGTAATTTGCTGAAAGGAGAAGATAACATTTTTTCATTTGGTTTAAAAATTAAAGGTTCTCCTACTGACCACCTATGAAGGAGTGGAAACCAGGGCTGTCCTGGCCAGTAAGGGTAGACTATGATACCTTCAGCCCCATCTGCTATGATTTTTCTGACTACTCGTAAAATCATAGAAAAAGGCGGAAATGCATAGAAAAAATAGGGTTCCCATGAGATGGTAAAAGCATCTACCCCAAAGCAAAAGGGGTCCTGAAGCCAGGAGATGTACTTTTTACATTTTGCATTATTATATGAAGCAAATAAATCTATGTCAAAACCTCCAAACCTTGCTAAATTTTTTTCAAAGACCTCTTGATTTAATTCCCATTCAGTGTCAAATGAAATTGCCCGAGAGGCTCTATCAGCTAGATTACAGCTGGTATGGATATAGGAAGTATGTAAAAAGATGTTTCTATGTTCACACCAGCTCCAGATATCTCTTGCAAGATTGTCTAGCTTTTCATACTTAATACTACCCATTCGGTTTATGTATGACAACGCTGTTGTGTTGTCTACCCTTATTAATACAGAGATTGAGTACCAGGTTTTACCAAAACTTCTTAGGCAATGAGAAATAGCTAAAAGTTCTAGGAAATTGATATGCTCTAAACTCTCTTTTTCGTTCCAAAAACCGTGAGTAGATTGACCATTGTGATAGCCCCCCCCCAACCACTTTTACTAGCATCTGTAAACAATTCATAATCATATGTATCTCTAAAAATAACTTTACCAGCTTTTGGAATACTTTACAGCCACCAGTTCAATACCTGGTCAATCTTCTCGTGGTTGATAATCATTAATTTATCATAATTTTGATTGCATTTACTTAGTGCAAAAACCTTCTCACGTTCTAGCAATTTGGTATACAGCATACCGTATTTTACAGCAGGTACTGCTGCTACTAGCATTCCAATGAGTCCTGCAAAACTTCTAATTTTAAAACTTTGTGCTTTTAATATTAAGTTAATTGCCAACATTATTTTGTTTTTCTTATCTAGGGGTAGCTCAATCGACAGTTTTATTGAGTTGAAAATTAGCCCTAAAAATTTGCACCGAGTACTAGGTGTAAGGGTACTTTTTTCCTTATTAATTAGGAAACCTAAGTTCTGCAGCATGTTTATCGTAACATTCAGATTTTGTCTACAAATTTGTTCGGTGTCTCCTAGAATAATAAAGTCGTCCAAGTAAGCTACTAAAATAATCCCTAGTTTTCTTAGGGCAGTAACAACTGGTCTTAAAACCTTGGTGAAAACATATGGTGATAATGAAAGTCCAAAAACTAAAGAAACGAACTCGTAAAATTGACCATCAAAGCAAAAACGTAAGTATTTGCGAGAATACTTGTGGATAGGTGCAAGAAGATACGCATCCTTTAAATCTAGGGATGCCATAAAGTGACCCTCTTGTAGCAGCTTAGAAACTGTACGGTAGTCTTCCATTTTAAAATGCTTTAAAGGCAAGTACGAGTTAAATTTTTTTAAATTTAAAATAAAACGGTTTTCCCCGTTTGGTTTCTTTACCAGAAAAAATGAGGAAAGAAACTGGTCTTTCCGGGGTTTACATGGTATAATTGCCCCTTGACTTGATAGCTTTTTTATAGCAAGGGCCATTTCTGCTTTTTCACTACCAAGTAATTGTTTTTGAAAAAAGTTGTGTTGAATAGGAGGTTTTGACACAAGAGGTATTTTGAAACCTTCAATGCATGTAAGTACAAAACTGGTGGGTTTCAACTCCTTCCAGGACTCCAAAAAGTGCTTAAGTCGACCTGCATAATTAGTACTTACCTCAATTATGTCGGGCACCAGAGTTAATGCCTCTTGTAATATCTCTCCCTCGATTGAGGGGCCTGCCCCTGTTGTTTCGAGTCCCTCAAACCTCGAAACGGGCCTCTCCGGTTTTCCGGAGTGTACTTAGTGCTACTCTTAGGAGTATAATGTTTAGGATGGTTTGCAGGCTTTTTAAAGAAAGGCTCTCCTTTAAGGTCTTTGCTGGACCTTTCGACATCCTTATTGGCCTTGCATCTTTCATGAAAATTGGCTCCGTAAAGAAACGAATCAATTTTTCCAGTCATAGCAACCGTTCTTATATTTTTATTTAGCTGTGGGGTTATGTGACTTCTCCTACTTATTGACATTTTGTAATGTAAATCTGTCAGTATCTTGCCTGCATCAATGAGGCCAGGGCAAAGAGATTTATGTTTTTCATCGGTTAAGGCAATATTGAGTGCAGTGCTTACAGCAGTAATGCCAGCTCCCAGTTGCTGCTGTGCAGCTGACTGATATTTGTCTCTGGTTTGCAGGGAGGCAGGCAAAATTTGTTTTATCTCCTCATTTAGGGAGGGAGCATTTAGGGTTTTCATATTTTGGGGTACTGGATACTTGCCAAGCAATAAAGCTCTGTCCTCCTTTTTGAGGCCCTGGGCAATAGTGTGCCCCCATCTGGACACTAGCTCCGAGTGAACTTCAAATTTTAAGGTATTTTCTTTACCTGGATCATCACCCAGAAGTTGTAAGGTTTGCTCGTCCAAAGAAAGTACAAGTACATCATCTCCTTGAGCTTGCCCAGGAGGGGAAGTAGGAGCGAGTGGCAAATCAACCCCAGGGGACTCGGGTCTATTATCAGGGGTCCGAGATGGAGATTCAGGGGTCTGGGATCTTCGATGTCCATCAGATAATCTAGGAGAACGTGGTTCTCTAGAATTAGGGGTCTTAGACCTTTTTCTTGGCGTTTGAACTATGTCGATTGTTCTAGGAGAACGTGATTCTCTAGAACCTGCACTAGTACTCATTCGGGCGACAGGACTCCGGCGTGCGGGGTCCCTTCTACTTTCCCTAGAGTGCCTAGATGAAGACGCCCTCGAAGATGACCTAGACCTGCTTCTTGCCAAGTCGTGAACCATATCCTCAAGGCGTTTCAGCCTCTTGTTCCAGTCCTCCTTGTTGCGGTCTCTACTACGAGATCTCTCCCGTTTCTTTGACTTGCCCATTTCCTAAAAAAGCTGAAAAAAGGAAGCTAAAAAAGAAAAAATTAAAATTATTTTACCTTTGTTCAAAAAACGTGTTGGCGTCACCCACGCCCAAAAACATAATGAAATCCTCTTTACCGACATGTCAAGGGAAGCATTTAGTAGAAAATTTTCTACTTTATACTTGGGCGTCACCTAGCGACCGAAAGCAGTACTACATTGTTGTTAATATAGATCACTGTTTACTCAGTGATCTATGAAGGAAAAAAGCGACGAAAAATAATCACACGCATTTTGCGTGTTCTTATAGGCCCATAAGAGGTCTCTACTTTTTTTTCTGTTGGGTTGGCCTATCTCTTGACGTTTTGGGTGCAAATGTCAATGTCGATTTAAAGTTTAATTTTTTACAAAATTTTGTGTTTGGGTTATTTTTTACCGTGTTAAAATTGTGGACTGGTTAATTGCAGTGAAAAAATAAGAGATGACTGTAAAATATATCAAAATATCATTTGTTCTTAGAATTTTAAACATAGTGTAAACTGTAATGCCAACCCAAAACAAAAATCCCTAAATCAGTCATCAATTTAAATGTAAGTTTTTTAAATTTTAGAGCAAATTAGAAAAAATTGTAGAATATGGGGAGAAATACTTTTTAACGAACAGTTGTCAAAGATATATGAATTTTTGTTTCTAATTCTAACTTCTGAGGAAAAAATGGAAAATTGTAAAGCGGAGGACCTTCTTATCAAAATTAAGAGCTCATATTTGGTGAGAATTTTCTAGAGGTGTCTAGCAATCGATTTTTCAGAGTACAAAGTAAAAAAAAAATAGTCGGTTTTTTTGACCCACCCTACTACACCTATCATTATCTATCTGAGTAAGCAATTGGATCAAGCTATGATTAGTGTTTTAAAAATGACTTTTATAGTATATTAAAGCACTCGTTTCATAACACGTTTTTAGACTAGTACTTTAGAAAACTCGCCGCAAGCGGCTCGTTCTAAACTTGTACTTGTGCGCTAAAAACGTATGTTATGAAACTAGTACTTTAATATACTATAAAAGTCATTTTTAAAACACTAATCATAGCTTGATCCAATTGCTTACTCAGATAAATAATGATAGGTGTAGTAGGGTGGGTCAAAAAAACCGACTATTTTTTTTTTACTTTGTACTCTGAAAAATCGATTGCTAGACACCTCTAGAAAATTCTCACCAAATATGAGCTCTTAATTTTAATAAGAAGGTCCTCCGCTTTACAATTTTCCATTTTTTCCTCAGAAATTAGAATTAGAAACAAAAATTCATATATCTTTGACAACTGTTCGTTAAAAAATATTTCTCCCCATATTCTTGTAGGAAATTGAACGTTCTACAAAAAAGGTCCCTTACAATTTTTTCGTAAACCTCACCGTTTAAAAGATATCAAAGGTTAAAGTTTGATTATTTTAAGAGACATTTCAGTTTTGCTTATGAATTTTATAACTCGCTTAGAAAAAATTGTTATGAATTGCGCAATTTATAGTTTTGTAGGAAATTAACTGCTCTACAAAAATTGTCTCTTATGATTTGTTGATTAAATTAAGCGTTTAAATGATATTCATCGTCAAACTTCAATGCATACTAATTTTAATAGTTTTTGATGAAAAAGAGACCGATAGATATTCCTTATTATATAAATTTTATTCTGCATGCAGATTTAAGAGATCTATTAATTTCTTATGCATTTTTTTAGATCAGTGATTTTTTTAATTTATATTTATAAATGTATGTATACATTTTTTACAACCAACAAAAAAATCATGTAACTACAAATCAAAAAATGAAAATTACTGAACGGTTTTAAATCATTTATGAAAAAATAATAATTTCAAAAACTCACAAAGGACGGGGCTGTCAAAGAAATTAATAGAAATATGAAATATGAAAAAAAAATTAGCTAAAAAATTAATAATATATATATAGTGGGGTTTACTTTACTACACTGTGTAGGTATATATCTTTTACCAAAACATTTAAAAATAAAAATAATAACATTCACTCAATTTATAAATTTATTAAGTGGTTTTCAAACCATTTCAAAGTCAAATTGTATAAACTTTTGGGTGGACTTCTGGGTGGACTCAATTTAAAAACTAAATAAATAAAATGTCTTAAGCGTTAAAAAGTCATTGAATGTTAAAAGTTTTTCTCGTAGAATTGAACAATTTAATTAATTCTCTCTTTAAGGCTGTTGCCTTGTTTGTACCTTATTTTTAATAATCTATTCTATAATTTGCTACAATTTTCGCAATAATTATTTACGGTCATAAAATGCAATGAAAACAATTTTAGCTTGGTCGAGTGATCTATATCACCGCAGCCATTAAAAATTAGCTGCTTGTAGCTGTTTCCATTAATATTTTCTATTTTTTATTCCAATTATAACTCACAAGTTCCATCTCATTGATAGATTTGATTTAAAAATGCACATAAATCTGAATTTTAAGTAGAACAATAATTTTTTATGACATTATTTATTTTTTAACTCTTCACAACTTTACAGTTACAAAAAAAAGGTATTTGCGATTTTTATTTGGAAGTTTGGAAGTTTTAATTTAATTTTTTTAAATAGGTTTTGTACAAATGACGTTATGATATTAAGGACGATTAACATTACATTTTTATGTACAAAAATGAACTCATTTAGATAAGAAGGATTACGTTAATCTTGATGACACATCTCGTCCTCAATTTTAACTAAGTTGCATTTATGACTTATTTTAAAAAATAAAATAAAATTTTTAAAATTTTTGTCGCAATAAATGTCAATGAACGAACTAATAAAGTTAACCGGTTAACGTTATTCTTGACAGTTTTTTGTAATAAACAACGTCATATTATATGACTCATATATAACCAATCATCGGCGAATTTCCAGTGCTCGCATAGGCGCCGCGTCGATTATATCGTTGACGCGAGGTTTTAAATATTTACATTTTTATTTTCTTCGAAAAACACCGATATATTTACATATTTATAGTTAATATGTATATTCAATATTGTTGTGTGTAACAAATTACAAAATCCCAGGGGGGGCCCAAATTATTTTGAAATACAAAATCATATAAAAGATATGTGGGTTTTTGTATATGACAGGGGAAGATCCACGAAATCAGTCTAGGGGGGGAGGGGGGGATAAATTAAAAAAAAAAAGATATTCACCGCAAATGTTTTCAGCCTATATACAAAG
The DNA here is from genome assembly GCA_958510825.1 of Brachypterus glaber. Classification (NCBI taxonomy): domain Eukaryota; kingdom Metazoa; phylum Arthropoda; class Insecta; order Coleoptera; family Kateretidae; genus Brachypterus; species Brachypterus glaber. The sequence continues at coordinate 23,911 of CAUEHQ010000482.1, forward strand.
AAAAATAAAATTAAAAATCTGGCGTCTCGCCAAAATTCAAAAAATTTTGACCAGATATGCCTGCCAACTAGATATGCCTGCCAACCAATTTTAAATCAGTAAATCTACAAAAAAGCTTGGCGCCGCAGGCATTTTTTTTGCAAATAGGTACATTAAAAAGTTACAATCTTAAATTAAAATAAATGTGGGGAATTGTACATATTTGATGGTATATTTTAGGTTTAAAACAGTTAAAATTTTAGAAAAAATGCAAAAAGTCCAAACTCCATAGCCCGGCAGGCAATTTTTTTATGAGGTTCACGTTTTCCAGTTTTATAATTTGGAACTTTACAAAAATATAAGAAAATTTTATTGCCACAGGCGAAAATTTTTATGAAATCGAAGATTTATTATGCCCCCCCCCCTGTTACGATCCCAGGGGGGGGGCATGGCCCCTCGGCCCCCCCGGAGTCGGCGCCTATGATTGACAGGATAATGTTAACATTCTTAAGGTTTATTTTTTAAGAATTTAACAATAATATTTTTGTTTTTTAGAAATCCACCAACCACAGACGCAGTTTTAATTTCTAGAAACGTAAAAATATTTTTTAGAAACCTCAATAATAATAATCAATATATAAACTCTTAAATACATTAAGCTAATATTTTTTCACCACTCTAGCTTTAGAACGTACCATTATTTATTGTGTTTTTACCCGAAAAATCAATTTTCTTCACCTCTAGAAATAATCATTTTACATATCTCTCCTATAGTCTGTTTCTTCAAGCAAAAAGATTCGAATATTGGATGTGCGAATATACTGCGTAGTTTATTTTATAAAACGTAACTATATTCTATACACAAACATATACTATTCAAACTTGTTGTAAAAATATTTATTGTGTGATTTTTAATTTACTATCTTACTTGAAAAAACAGACCATAGTAGGAAATACATTTATAAATAATTAATAACTGACACTTGAATTTCTGTAATTTATTTATTTATTTAGCTTATGAGTTTTATACACAGTATAATCCTTAAATAGCAACAGTATTCATTAGGGTGGAGCGATTTTTTTTTTTCGCCCAATCATATATCACTATGTACCAAAAGTTGTCATTTATTATAGAACATTATAATATATTTTTTTTCAATTTTTTTGAAAGTCGTTTTGATTTTCCAAGGCGGCATTGAAATTATTCAAAATTTAGAAAATTTTAAATTTTGTTTAATGAATCAATATTAATCCCAATTTGAAAATTGCAATATTGTGGTTTTTGAGGTTGCTGAAATCGAATCTGATAATAAAAAAATCTAACTTCACCATATGTACCATCATATGTACCAAAAGTTGCCTTTATTATAGAACATAGCCAGTAATTTGTTTGAATTTTTTTGGAAGTCGTGTTGATTCCCCGCAGGGGCCTTGAAATTGAAGTTTTTGAGGTTGCTAAAACTACATTTTGAAATAATTTTTGGGGGGATGATTTTTTTGAAAAGTGGTATATTGGGCTTTTTGAGGTTGCTGAAAGTGAATCTGATAATAAAGAGGGTTCAACTCCACCCCCAGAGGTGGGGGTGGTTTCGTGATAATTGGTATAAAGGGGTTTTCGACGAAAAGATCATTTTTATTTGTTCACGGCTCCTGCGGGAAACCAAAACGTCTTCCAAAAAAATTGAATAAAAATACTTATTTTCTATAATATAATAAAGGCAACTTTTGGTACATAGTGCTATTGATAATTCGGAGAAAAAAAATTTTCGTCCACCCTAGTATACATATTTAAAAGAAACAAAGAAAAACAAGCCGGGAAGATATGTAATGCTACTCATTCCATTATATATTATTCACAGTAAATGGTGTATTGCATTTTCTAAATACTTTGAAAAATTAATTTTCAATTTTTTTTTTTTAAATAATTTTCAAAAAATTAAAAAAAAATACATTCTTTTGAAGATCTTTTTTTAAAAAACGTAAAAATAAAAAAAATAAATTTTGTTTTGGACTTTTTGAAAAACGAAAAATTGAAAAAACAATTACAAAAAAAAGTTAAAAACGAGTTTTTTTTTCAAAATTTTTCAATTTTATTTAAAAATTAAAAAAAAAGAAAAAAAAGAAAAAAAAAATATTTTTTTTTAATTTTCTTTTTGCGAAACACGAAAAAAAAAATAAATATTTTTTTTTTGAAAATGATTATGTTTTTTAAGTTTTTTTAATTTAAAAAGTTTAACCCCCCATAACTTTTATGTTTTTAGGGGGATTACTTTTAAAGTTGGTAGAATTAATCCCTATAATAAAAGTAATTTTTCCTGAAAAAGTTAATAGGAATGTTCTTTCAGCCTTTTTCGATTTTTTTAAAACTTTAACCCCCTATAACTTTTTTGTTTTTAGGGGGATTACTTTCAAAATTAGTAGAATTGATCCATAATAAAAGTAATTTTTCCTGAAAAATTAACGTTAATCGAAAATTTCTTTCAGCTTTTTTAGATTTTTTTTTAAAGTTTAACCCCCCAAAACTTTTTTGTTTTTACTTTTAAAACCAGTAGGGATCTTCCCCTCATAGAACTTGATTTTCCCTGAAAATTTCAAGTCAGTCTTTCTTGAGTTATCGTGTCTACAATAATCGTGACATCGGACAGACGGACGGACGGACAGACATTTCAAAATAAAAGTTGCTTATTTTTTCATGAAACAAATTTATATTCAAGAATTTTTTGTCTAGGACGAAACTACCGTAGGTATAATATTATTCTAGCGCAGGTACTGTGAATAATATAATAAGAAAAAAAGAAACAGTACTGCCCTGCTAAAGAGGAACGCGGCATGTACACCTGACACATACGGTTTTCGAAGCTAGCATTATTTTACTACGGGGAATAACGGTATGCACCAATCCTAAGGAAACCTGCGGTGTGCATCGAAAATGTTACTTGCCGCGTTCTTTCTATGTAAAATTTTGTTTTGGAAAGAGAAATAGGATAAAGCAAATATAAAAGAAAGCAAAATTATGGGTATTTAAGGGCAGTCAGACAAAATTAATAGATATATACATTTATTGTTTCTAAAGAAATATAAGAATTATAAGAAGTCAAAATTAATATTATTATAAAATACACTACCCTACAAATGAAAACTTTTTTCATATACATTTAACCAAATGTATAATTTCTAGACTAGTTTTGTCTGCTGATTCCAAATCCGTTATCAAAATTAAAATCTACAGTGCCGTTTTCGATATAGGGTGATTTAGGAAAAAAAAATACATTTTTTTCAAAAAATTGTAGATCCGACATTTTTTAATATATTTTTTTGCAAATTGGTATGAAGTTTAAGAAATATTTTCTTTTCAATGCCATCTATGATTTACATGCAAATCATTTTTCAATTGTTTTTCACAAAAAAAACAAATTTTTTTTTGATTGTCAAAATTTTTGAAAAACGGATTTTTCTTTATGAATTTAAATTAATATATTCATTTATTTTCGCTCTTTATTTTGTTTTTTAAATCTTTACCCTAGACCTCCTGGAAATGCTACAATTTAAATTTTAAGTACCAGTGGTCGGAAATTTTTGCATGAAGTCGGGCTTAATTTGTTTATAAAATAGTCCGTTTTCGGCATTGAGGGTGGAACATAAGATTTATATATTTTTTGAAAGAGTAGTAATAGGCGAACTCAACGGTACCAAATTTAACCTAAAAATAGTAGGGAACCATTTTTAAAATTGTGCTAAAAATTGCTTCTTTTATTAAGATTTGTTTTGCTTACTTTTTATAATATCGTATTCTTGCTACTTTTTCACGATTAAAGAGTGTTTTCTTATCTTATTTTTTCTTCTGAATCCAAATATTGGGTCAAAATTGCAAATTATTTTATGTATTTTAGTAAAATATACATATATTTTGACAAAAAGTTCTCCCCTGAGTCCAAATCAAATCCTAAGCTTACTAGATATGAAAAGTATTTGGCGCAAAACTGGGTTAATTTTTTATGCTGTTTCGTTTTGTATTGGATATTTTTATTTCTTATGGACATAATATAAACTTTTTTCGGAATGTTTTTCTCCTGTACCCAAGTCTTAAGGTAGTTTTGTGCAAAAATAGGTTAAATGGTATTTTTATTATTTTTATTTGAAAATTTACCTATACCATATTTTTATGCTAAATTCTATAAAAAACTATTATTTGTTTTGTTTACTTTTTATATTAAATATTTTATACTTGATACTTTTTTACGATTAAAAGGTAGTTCCTATCTATTTTTTTTTCTGAATCCAAATCTGCTGTCAGAATTATAAATTATTATGCAAAAATCAGCTACTCATTTTTTCTGCGTTTATTATTTCCACATATTATATTTTATATATTTCAATATAATTAACATATATTTTGATATGAGTTCAAATATTATTTTAATACTACATACTACATATTTTAAGATGTTTGGCGTGAAAAGAGATCGACTAAATTTTCTGTGCTGCTTTATTTTATATTAAATGGTTTTCGTTTATTTTGATATTCATCAATTTCTGTTCCCATATTTTTTCTTCTGAACCCAAATACTGTTCTTAAAATACTAGGTTTTTATAGAATTTAGCATAAAAATAAGTTATATAGTTTTTCAAATAAAAAAAAAATAAAAATACACTTATCCTATTTTTGCACAAAATTCCCTCAAAATTGAATAATATTAGGATAGTCTAGACCAAAAACTCAATTTTAACCAATACACCCGATCTATTAAGAAAGCAACTATAACAAGAGCCAGCCACTTTCGAAGTTTAACGTACAAAAACCAGGGAATCAACACTCTCACGGCCAGCAGAATCTATAAAGCCATATGCAGACCACTGTTGGAGTATGGACATCCTTTATTTCTAAATTGTAACAACCCAGCGAAAGCAAACATTCAAATCGGCGAAACCTCAGCACTAAGGAAGATCACGAAGATTCGAAATCCTGCTAACCCACTCCACAACCCTTCCAACGCTTCACTCCTGCAACTAACCTCTACTCCTCCAGTTCTTGAACGACTCCACGCACTCTCTACAAATTTTGCTAGATCCGATTTTAATTCCGATATCCTAAACCTTTTCTGTATCCCTAGAAACAATAATCCTCCACGTGCAAAATTACCCGAAAAAACACTACTGCAAATACTACTGGAAATAAGGAACTGATACAAACATTACTTTATATTTTATTTGTTTATTTATATACATATTTTACTTTTTTTTTTTACAATCCATTAAATATGTTAAGTTTTAATATTCTATATTTTTGTTAACTTCTACAATATTTTGTTAACACGGCTGAAGGACCTCGGTCAATGGCCTTTTGGGCAACCAATAAAGAACATTATTAATTAATTAATTATTAGGATAATTATTTGGATACAGAAGAAAAAAACTCGGAAAAAAGGTTTAATTATGTCCATAGGAACGAAAAATATCCAATGCAAAACGAAACCTCAAAGAAAATCAAATTAACCGTTTTTTGGCCAAATACTTTTCATATCTAGTAAGCTTAAGACGTCATTTGGACTCAGGGGAGAACTTTTTGTCAAAATATATGTAAATTTTACTAAAATACATAATATATCAAAATAGGAAAGAGTGAACAAAGAAAATACGAGTAGCTGTTTTTTGCACCGAAACTATAAAATAGTTTTTAATTTTGACGCAAGATTTGGATTCAGACACACCCTTTAATCGTAAAAAAGTAGCAAGTATAAGATATTATAAAAAGTAAGTAAAATAAAAATCCAATGCAAAACGAAACCTCAAAGAAAATCAAATTAACCGTTTTTTCGCCAAATACTTTTCATATCTAGTAAGCTTAAGACGTCATTTGGACTCAGGGGAGAACTTTTTGTCAAAATATATGTAAATTTTACTAAAATACATAATATATCAAAATAGGAAAGAGTGAACAAAGAAAATACGAGTAGCTGTAACTATAAAATAGTTTTTAATTTTGATGCAAGATTTGGATTCAGACACACCCTTTAATCGTAAAAAAGTAGCAAGTATAAGATATTATAAAAAGTAAGTAAAATAAATCCTAATAAAAGAACCAATTTTTAGCACCATTTAAAAAATGGTTCCTTTCTATTTTTGAGGTTAAATTTGGTACCGTTGTGTTCGCCCATCACTACTCTTTCAAAAAATATATAAATCTTAAGTTCCACACCCAATGCCGGATACGGGCTGTTTTATAAAATAAATTTAGCCAGTATCATGCAAAAATTTCCGACCATTGGTACTTGAAATTTAAATTTTAGCATTTTCAGGAGGTCTAGAGTAAAGATTTAAAAAATAAAAAAAAGAGCGAAAATTAATGAATATTTTAATTTAAATTCATAAAAAAAATCCGTTTTTCAAAAATTTGACAATCAAAAAAATTTTTTTTTCTGTTGGGAAAAACAATTGAAAAATGCTTTGCATGTAAATCACAGACGGCCTTAAAAAGAAAGAATTTCTTAAACTTCATACCAATTTAAAAAAAAATATATATTAAAAATTGTCGGATCCAGAATTTTTTGAAAAAAAAAAAAAGGTTTTTTTTCCTAAATCACCCTGTATATCAAAAATGGCAATGTAGATTTTAATTTTAATAAGGGATTTGGAATCAGCAGAGAAAACTGGTCTAAAAATGATATATTTTGTTAAATGTATAAAAACCTTGTCGGGTAGTGATATTGATCAAAATAAATAAAAACAGAAATTAAAAAAATATATATTGTTTAAGAGAATACTACTTTATTACTGTTGTTACTACTACTAGTATCCACTAGTATATCTATTTAAACATAATTAAATAATAATATAATATAAAAACTGCTACTACTAGGCCTAGGTTAAAATCAAAAAATTTAAAAATTTAAAAAAATTAAGAAAAATTAAAAAAAAAATAGAAAATTTTTTCAAGAAAATTTATTTTTTCGTAAAAAGAAAAATAAATAAAAAAAATTGAATTTTTTTTTTATCCCATTTTACCTCCATTTTTTACCCTGATTTTTACCAGAAACAACCCCAGCCAAGAACTTTGGATATTTATTATTATTATTATAATTGATTATAATCAACCTATGGTCCAAATTTGAAGTCTTTAGTTCGAATCGTTCTTGAGTTATCGTGGTCACAAATTTCCCGGATACACAGACCGACAGACAGACCGACCTACAAACATAATTGTTTTTTTTTGGCGGAAATAATAATTTTTGGATATAAAAGCAATAAATATTTTTCGAATTTTTTTTACTAAGGCAAGGCTTTCCTTGGGGAAAGTAAATTTTATTTTAAATATAGATACCTAATTACCAGAAACTAACAGATTTTTTATATACCTAAAAAGCATAAAATTTATGCTTTATATTTACTATAGTTAGTTTAGGTATTATTTCGTTTATTAAAAAAATTAAATCTATGCCAAACTTTTACATAGAAAGAACGCGGCAAGTAACTTCTTCGGTGTACTTACGGCATTTTTCCTTAGGATTGGTACTTACCGTTATTCTCCGTAGTAAAATAATGCTAACCTCATATGTGTCAGGTGTACATGCCGCGTTCCTCTTTAGGAGGGCAGAGTACATCAGAGATATTTGGAAATGTAGACATGTTAATAATATCTTTTATCCAATACATACAGATAATGAGACAATTACCAGCTTTATTTTAAATAGATAAACTCAATAATAACCCCCGCGTGACTTTTACTTTATTGAGTGGATATTGATTTATTTTACCCACTCAACTGTCACTTGTCCAATTATTTTCTTGTAAATGTCAGTAAAATTTGTAATAAAAATATGAATTTCTAAGCTATTTATTAGATAAAACCTTGTATGGCACTCATGGGCAATATCTTACTTTACCCACTAGTAGCATAAATAACTATTATTGGACAAACCAAAAGAGTATTTTGCCATTGGGTGCAAAATAAATAATGGCAAATATTGTAAATTATTAAAGTTTAATAGAATACACACACACACACAATAGAATAAATACTTACCCATATGTTGTCACACTGTCCACTTTTAGTGAATAAATTAATTAATTTTACAAATTACGATTTTAAAGGCTACTTCTTTTTTCGCGTTTAATTAAGATTCAACAAACATTTTACTTTATTGTTGATAATATAAATAATAAATATCAATGATATAAACTTGTTTAAATAATAAGAATAGATGTACTAGTTATAAAAAAAATAATATATAAACCACGAGAGAAGACTGTTATAGCCTCGCACTCTTATACTCCGAAATGCGTACCTCGGCTACAAAGAATGTCTTCTCTACCTATATAATAATTTTTTTCCCAATGTTTTCGTAGGTGGACTTATAATGTTTTTGAAATAAACGATTCAATTGTACAATATAAATTTAATTCTCAAAATGTTTTCGTTTCAATAAAATTGAAGTATGTTTAAAAACTATACAATAAACAACGTTATTTTATGTTAAATATTTTACTTCATAATTAAAATTGGTATGTACATTGTTGAACCAGTCAGGAATGGGAATGTTTGCAAATACAACAAAAAATAAAAAATACAAAATTCTGAATGGAAACTTAGTCAAATGCAAATTAAATTAAGCCTAATTTTGGGGTTCGGAATTATTTTGAATTACAAAACATATTTTTTAATTTTTGTAATATTTTTATAATATCGTGATATCAGGTCTAAACGCCTGTATCTCGAAACTATATCAACTGACTCAGTTTTGAGATACAACCGTCTATAACTGAACTACCGTTATAATTATTTGTATTATATTTTTTCTACGACCATCTTTCTAAAACCCTCTTTCCACTCTTTGTTTTGTAAACAAGCGATTACTCACAGTATGCGTAATATTGCCAAAGTCACGTTTAGAGAATTAAATTCCAGGAATTTTGATGATTCTAGAAATTTATGTTTGTACTTAAAATACTTTTTTTCGTATTTTAATTTATAACTAAGAAAATATTTCTTTCCCAAAAATTTTTGTCGCTTGGTCGATTGGTCGATTGGTCGATCGGTCGATTGGTCGTTCTGTCCGGAAAATCTTTTATCCATGATAACTTAAGAACGGTTTAAGCTATAGACTTAAAAATTGGTATACAGGTATGTTACCAAAAGTTCTCGCTTGGGATTGTTTTTGGTAAACACTGGGGTGTGACAATGGGGTAAATACAATAATCCCCCTGAGGGGTGGGGGTAGTTTTGGTGAAAATTTGTATATTGGGATTTTTGAGGTTACTGAAAGTGTATCTGATAATAAAAAATCTATCTAACGCGCGGAGGTGAAAAATGAGAAAGCGATTTTACTGGGTAGTGTGTTTTAAATATTTTCGTCAAAATTGGTATATAGAGGTTTTTGAGGTCGACAAGTATGAGCCTGATTCTAAAAAATTCTAACTCCACCCCCTGAGGGGTCGGGGTAGTTTTCGTGGAAGTTATATTGGGGTTTTTAAGGATACTAAAGTGAATCTAATAATTAAAAAAATCTAACTCCACCTTCTGAGGGGCGGGGGGTAGTTTTCGTGAAAATTTGTATATTGGGATTTTTGAGGTTGCCGAAAGTGAATCTGATAATAAAAAAGTTCTAAATTTACCCCCTGAGAGGCGGGGGTACTTATCTTGAAAATTGACATATTGGGGTTTTTGAGGTCTCCAAAACTAAATCTTAAAATATATATATTTTTCTAAATCCACCTACTAAGGGGCGGGGAGTAGTTTTCGTGAAAATTTGTATATTTGTGTTTTTAAGGTTGCTGAAAGTGAATCTGATAATAAAATATCCATTTCACGAGCGGAGGTGACAAGTAGGAAAGCTCTTTTACTGGGCAGTGTATCACAATAAATGTGGAATAGCAAACCATAGAAAATGGGGAAAAAACATAGCTGTACAATTTTTATTACATAGCTGTACATTTTTTATTGTTGCTGATAGAATTTTTTTTTATCTTTCGAAATACGAACAAATAAAGAAAGATTTAGGCTTTAAAACAAAAAAAAAAGAATCAGTCAAATCAATCAAGTATTTTTGGAAATATTTAAATTTGTGAAATGAAAAATTTTTAGGTGGCCCGGTTTATTTGCATCCAGTGTATGTTTGACCTCGCCTAAAATGCCAAAACTTTAAAGTTTGTATATTCTTTGTAGTAGATTTCAATTACAGTCTGCTTGTTGTTATTCTTTAAGAATAGGCACTTAGAGTGAATGTAAATAATAAAACAAGTAACTGTTGGTACCTACCTTCTTAGAATAACTTAAGAAACTTCGATTACATCCAGAATCACAACAAGCTTTGCACTGTAGAAAAATATTTAAATATTTCATAAAGGAAATTAGGTTAAACTGTTAAGATGTTTTGTCAATTCTAATACCTAAACGCAAAATAAAATACACCTCCCAGTAAAATCGATTTCCCATTTTTCACCTCCTTGCGTTAAATAGATTTTTTATTATCAGATTCACTTTCAGCAACCTCAAAAACCCCAGTATACAAATTTTCACTAAAACTACCCCTCACCCTCTAGGGGGTGGAATTAGATTTTTACTTTTATATTTTAGAATTCTAAAATTAAAAGTATTGAAATACACATTTTTTTTTCAATTTTTTTTTTCACATTTCTCGACGTTTTCGAAGTTTTTAAGACTTTTGAGACCATGTTAAAAAAATGTCTGTCAGTCTTTCTGTCTGCCGGTCTGTCTGTCTGTCTATCTGTCGGGAAAGACAAATCGCAGCGATTTGAAATTTGGCGGGTATATTTGCGTAGTAAATATCTCAGCGGGGATTGAAATTGGGGTATGTGGGTAGGGAAGAAGGGAGTCAAAGGGGCCAAAAAAAGTTAATTTTTGGTATTTTTTTTTAATTTTTTGTCGTTCAATTTTAATTTTGGAATGTATAGAAAGGATATAAAATTTACCATAAAAAAGGTAAAAACCATTTTTTTCGTAGCACCAATACTTCTGGAGATATTAGCAAAATAACAAAATACACGCCACTGTGAAGTCTTTTTATTAGTTTATAGGCAAAGCCTTGTATTTTGCAAATTTTAATAATGATTTATGTCCATTTCAAGCAAAAAAAATTGTCGGTCACCAGTTACTAAGCGTAGTACTGCTTAGACAAACGTAAGTATGCGCAGAAGAGTTTATTAATATATATATATATATATATATATATATATATATATATATATACGAATGCTTAAAAGTGTTCTGGCAAACATATACAAATATGTCATGTGCAGCAAGGATTGGTGGAACATATTTATGCGCAAAAGTGTTTAATAATACATACGCAAAAGTGTTCTGGCAAAGATATACAAATATATCATGCGCAGTAGAGATTGGTGGAACATATTTATGCGCAAACGTGTTTAATAATACATACGAATACGTAAAAGTGTTGTGCCAAAGATATACAAATATATCATGCGCAGTAGGGATTGGTAAAACAAATCTATGCGCAAAAGTGTTTAATAATACATATGAATACGCAAAAGTGTTCTGGCAAATATATACAAATATATTATGCGCAGTAAAGATTGGTGAAACATATTTATGCGCAAACGTGTTTAATAATACATACGAATACGTAAAAGTGTTTTGCCAAAGATATACAAATATATCATGCGCAGTAAGTATTGCTAAAACATATCTATGCGCAAAAGTGTTTAATAATACATATGAATACGCAAAATTGTTCTGACAAAGATATACAAATATATCATGCGCAGTTAAGATTGGTGGAACATATTTATGCGCAAACGTGTTTAATAATACATACGAATAAAGATATACAAATATACCAATAAAAAAAGTGTTCCGGCAAAGATATACAAATTTATCATGCGCAGTAGGGATTGGTGGAACATATTTATGCGCAAAAGTGTTTAATAATACATACGAATATTCAGAAATGTTCTGGCAAAGATATACAAATATATCATGCGCAGTAAAGATTGGTGAAACATATTTATGCGCAAACGTGTTTCATAATACATACGAATAAACAAAAGTGTTCCGGCAAAGATATACAAATATATCATGCGCAGTAGGGATTGGTGGAACATATTTATGCGCAAAAGTGTTTAATAATACATACGAATATTCAGAAATGTTCTGGCAAAGATATTCAAATATATCATCAAAAGTGTTTAATAATACATACGAATATTCAGAAATGTTCTGGTAAAAATATACAAATATATCATGCGCAGTAAAGATTGGTGAAACATATTTATGCGCAAACGTGTTTAATAATACATACGAATAATCAAAAGTGTTCTGGCAAAGATATACAAATATATCATGCGCAGTAGGGATTGGTGAAACATATTTATGCTCAAACGTGTTTAATAATACATACGAATGCACAGAAGTGTTCTGGAGTTGCTAGAGGTGGGGAAAGGCAAAGGAAGTGTGACAAAAAGTGTGTAGTCCATTTCCACTATTCTGTTTGTCTAAAATATAAAAGTTTTCAAACGCTTTTGCGTTTCAGATATTTTTTATCAGATTCACTTTTATCTCCCTCAAAAACCCCTATATACCATTTTTCAAGAAAATTACCCCCCCTCCTCAGGGGGTGGAGCTGAAATTTTTTTATTGTCAGATTTAGTTTCAACAACCTCAAAAACCCCTATATACCAATTTTCACAAAAACTGCCCCTCACGCCTTAGGGGGTGAAATTGGAAAAAATTTATTATCAAATTCAGTTTCCTCGTCCCCAAAAACCCCTTTATACTAATTTCGACGAAAATATTTAAAAATATTTACCCCTTTACCCCCATGGGAGTGAAGTTAGAATTTTTTTATTGTTATATTCTATTTCGGCAACCTCGAAAAACCCTATATAGCAATTTTCAAATTTTTGTGAAAAATTATTGTATTTACCCCATTTGCCCCCCTTTCTCCACCCCAAAAACAATCCCGAGCGAGGACTTTTGGTAACATACCTGTATGTCAAATTTCAAGTCTCTAGCTTAAAGCGTTCTTAAGTTATCGTGGATACAAGATTTCCCGGACAAAACGACCAATCGACCAATCGACCGACAATTTTTTTTTATTGCAATGGATTTATATCGACATAAAACGTCATGAAACGCAAAAATGCGCAAAAAAAAATTTTGAAAATTTTTGCACAAATACAAGGCTTTCCGAAATTTTGAAACTTTTCAAAATTGGAAAGCAAGAAATAAAAAAAAAGGAAAAAATGTTAAAAAAAACATATTTCTTTATTTAGTACATACAGATTATAACACACGTGGTTTTTACTTTACAGATTAGACAATTATTTATTTTACCCACTCAACTGTCACTTGTTACATTATTTTCTTGTAAATGTCATTAAAAATTTTAATAAAAATATGAATTTCTAAGCTATTTATTTTATAAAACTCCGTATATCACTCGTGAGTAAACTAATATTTCCCTCTCTAAAATTAACCCACTTTGCCTCCAGCCTCGTGGGTTAATTTTGTCATGGGCAATATCCTATAGAATATTGTATAGGCCTAGGCCTCTCTCGTAACATAAATAACTATTTTCGAAAAACAAAACAAAAATTAAAGAAATCTGTATCGTTTTAATTTTCATAGATTTTGTGTAATGTCAAGAAGATGCAATGTTTTTATTTTTGAACTGAAATAAAATCAATTATAATATTCTCATGGCTTTGGCAGAAATAAAATAAATCCTAATATAAAGAAAAAAAAACATTTTGTTTTACCAACGAAAGACTTTCCTGGGGAAAAGTAAAACTGGGATTAGCCCAGATTTTGCCGCTAACATTTTAATAAAGCAGATCTTCAAGTTATAAGATTCATTTATCGTAAGCTTATTTTCACGTTTTTATCTGACCCATTTTTTGTTAAAAGAAAGTAGGCCTTCAAAATAAAAAACTTTTGTTTGATCATACCCCTATGCTGCCGTGTGCACGCGTGTTAGACATAAAGTTCGCAGAATAATTATAATTGTTTAGAACAATTTATTTAATTATTTTTATCATTAGGGTGATTCTGATTCTGATAGGACCCAAGGAAAACTTTGACTTCTTTGATATGCCCTATTTTTGGCCCAAGTGTGCTATGTTTGTCCAAAAAGAACCTGATTTTTTTTTCAGAAATTTTTGACATTTATTTTTGAAATGGCCTTTTAAAGATGACAAAAATGCCCAATTTTTCTAAAACGTATAATTTTTAAACGGCTGTATCTCTATAACGGTAAGATATAGAGACTTAAGACAAAGTGTATTTTAAAGTTTGTTAGTTGGAAGTTATTTTGATAATAAAGTAAATTTAAGTTTGTTGATTTTGGTGATAGTCACCAAAGTAACCAATTTTTGGTGACATTTTACTCAAAATACGCCATCTTCGATTTAAAAAAAAATATATATGTTAAACTACAGACATTTCTCTAACAGTTACCCAAATTTCAAAATGGGACCGCCATATATTCGTCTTTGGTAAATTTTTAAAAATATAGTAGCAACTCAATTTTTTATTTATTGGTAATATTATGACCACAGTTTGATGTAAGGTAACGGTCCCATATATCGGACACTTTAGAGAAATTTCGGACTTTGATGGTGTGTTAAAATTACATATGAACCTTAATAACTATATAATGTATATTTCTAGTTTTCAAATTTATTCATTTATCAAAAAAAGTAATTAAATATTTATTAATTATTGATAGTTTTTTAATATTAAGTAAAATACGAAAAAAAGCACGAATGTCCCAAATATCGGAAACAGTGTCCTAAATATCGGACTAGTTGTGTCCCAATTATCGGACTATGTATAATGAATAAATTAAAAAATTATTATATAAATTATTTATATAATGCAAATGTATATATTTCTCATTATTTTTTATAAATTTACTTGCTGCAGGTTTTATGATAAAACATTATAAAATTTTATATTATTATTATAAAATACCTATACCACTCATAGGCTTTTACTTGACTAATATCATATTAGTACTAGTACTATGTGTCTTTAAAATTAATGAAAGAATTGAAATAATGATTCTATGAACAGAAATGCCTAATTGCATGATTATAATTAACTATAGCTGAGATCTACAAAAAACATTTGCGATATACTCAAATAATCATCCAGATAATCCACGGACATTGCATTGCATTGCATTTTATAATGGATACTATTCATATTTCTTTTTTTCTACTTCTGGTGTTCCCCAGGGTTCTAATCTGGGACCTTTAATTTTCCTAATTTTCATTAATAATCTGCCTTTATGCATAGACTGTGATCGGTTATTGTTTGCGGACGACTTCAAATTTTATTTAATAATTAAGTCTATTAACGATTGTATTTTGCTGCAAAATCAAATTAACCTTTTATGGGACTGGTGCATTCGTAATAAATTAAATCTTAACATTAAAAAATGTAAATACATGTCATATTCAACTAAACATAATATAATAGACTACCAGTATCATATAAACGGTACTCCGCTTGAGAGATGCTATGAGTTGAAAGATCTAGGGGTTGTATTTGATACGACTTTATCTTTTTCATGTCACATATCCCAAGTCTGTTCTTCTGCTTCTAAGATGTTGGGATTTATAATTCGAAATTCAAAATCTTTTAATAATGTATTATGCCTTAAGTCATTATATTATGCATATGTGAGATCCAGACTAGAGTATGCCTCTCTTGTCTGGTATCCCACATATGTAGTTCATACTGATGCCTTGGAAGCAGTGAATAGAAGATTTGCAAAATTTCTTTATTTTAAACGTGAAGGAGTCTATCCTGCTCAAGGATACGACAATATTGAACTGTTAAACCGCTTTAATATGCTGTCACTTAAGACTAGACGAATAAATTTTTCCCTATGTTTTCTATATAAACTGCTTCACAATGGAATTGATTGCATGGACTTACTCAGGCAAATCAATTTCAGAGTGCCGCGTTTGGGTTCGAGACGTGAGGATACTTTTATTTGTAATTTTAGCAGGACTAACGTTATGGTTAGATCGCCAATAAATATAATATGTAATAACTTTAATTCGTTAAACAGATCCATTGATATTAACGCGTGTTCTCTAAACTCACTTTTATACACTAACAACCTACAATAATAGGTTAAAATTGTGTATTTATGTATCCATATATATTATTTATTTTGTATATTTTTATATATAATTGTATATATGTATTTTTGCCCTAGAATTGGTGCAAACTGTTGGGCAAATAAAGATTATTATTATTATTATTATTAATTTATAGTGTCCGATATTTAGGTCTTACAAAATTATAGGGTAGACCCAAATATCGGACAGTTACTAAAAATGCCTAATAAATAGCTTATTTGAAAGAAAGTGCTAGTCCGATAAATGGGTAGAAAAAGCTTTATACTCTTTAGAACCATTGTATATAACATTTGGTTTGAAAAAATATTTCATTTATTTTATATTCGAAGTTAAAAATACATCTACATTGTACTAAAGGGTGTTTTTTTTAGAGGTTTGTTTTTTGAAATGGCAGCACTTTTTTAGCGACAGCCGATTTAACAGCTGAAAGCTGATTTATACTCAGTTTGGTTTGGCATTTTACCATGAATAGACTTACGCCAGAACAACGCTTGCAAATTGTGCAAATTTACTTCGAAAATCGTGGTTCAGTTCGCCAAACTTATCGTGCGCTACGTCTATTTTACGGTCGACATAATCGTCCATCTGAGCAAGTAATTCGAATAACCTTGGATCGTTTTTGCACCACGCATACTCTAATTGATAATACGCATCCGCAGAGACGTCGTACAGTGCGCACCGAAGAAGCTGTTGGTGCTGTGGAGCGTAGTGTTGAGGAGGACCCAAATGAGTCGATTCGCCATCTTGGTTTACATGCTTACAAGATCCAGCTCGTGCAAGAATTGAATCCGTGTGACCATCTTGTGCGTCGTACTTTCGGTGAATGGGCCGAAAACGAGATTGCTCTTGATCCTCATTTCCACCAGAAAATTTTGAACAAGCAAAATTGCCGCATTTGGATCGAAGAAAATCCACAAGCCATTATTGGGATGCCGTTAAATCCACAAAAAGTCACTGTTTGGTGTGCATTATGGGCTGATGGAATCATTGGTCTATATTTCTTCAAAAATGATGCCGGCCAGAATGTTACAGTCAATGGAGAGCGCTATAGATCCATGATTACTGACTTTTTCGTTCCCGAATTAAATGGTATTAATGTGGAAGAGCTGTGGTTTTAACAGGACGGCGCAACATGCCACCCAGCACACACCACAATTAATTTATTGAATGAAACATTCGATGAGCGCATAATTTCGCGTAATGGACCTGTGAATTGGCCTCCAAGATCGTGTGATCTAACACCTTTGGATTACTTTCTGTGGGGATATGTGAAGTCGCTAGTCTACGCCGATAAACCAGAGACGATGGAAGACTTGGAAGCCAACATTAACCGCGTTATTGCCGATATACGGCCTCAGATGCTCGAAAGAGATTTCCAGATTGCGCTTTATTCGAGCCAGCCGCGGCGCCCATATGCCCGAAATTATATTTAAACAGTAATGGCATAAAATTATCTTTCCATTAAAGCCAATACCATGGCCATTACTACGATTTTTATGTGTTTTTATTTGATTTTAAAGTTCTATACCTCTAAAAAAAACACCCTTTACATATCGGACGGCCGTCCGATATATGGAACTGTCTATATTTTATTGCCCTATTTATCGGACACTATATTAATATAAAAATATCTTAAAAATAACATCAAAAATGGTTTAAATTGGTATAAAACTACAATATTATGAGTTAGAAAGAGTTTGATAGACATTTTAACAATAACTAATATTAAAAAAATAATTTTTCAGTTAAGTTGGCTTACTTACTTTGCTTAGAAAAAGGCTATATATTTCGTCGCTGCTGACACATGACTGTTTATTAGTTATTAGGGCTTAAAAAATACGATATAAGTGCAAATGATAATTACGCTGTGATTCAAATATGTTCATAATTTCGAATAAAAAAATATTTGTTTCATTTTATTACTTAAATATCTTGTTTTTTGTAAAAACGTGAAAAAGTGTCCTATAATTGGGTCGTGTCCGATATTTGGGACATTTACCTTACGTTGTATGTGAACTTTACCTCAATCAAATTTAAACTAAAATTAACTTTTTTGCAAACGGAATTGATGAATTTTTTTAATACAACTAGCCAAGACACCCGTTTTTCGCACGGAATTTTTAATAATTATATTTTTATTAAAATTAGGCAAGGTATTATTTTTGCATTTTACAGAATCTTTTAGACATTCATAATATTCTATAATTTGTTTAAATAAGCCATAACTAGCCATATTTTGTAAAGCCGACTATGTTTACTAAACATTGTTTAATGTCAAAGAATCTAAAAAAGGCAAATTCTCATTAAACATGCATAGCATACGTACGTATGCTATATAAGCCAAAAATCAGACAATTCGAAGAAGTCTGTGTTTAAAATTGAATATTTTGTGTTTCATTTGCCATGGAATGAGCCCAAACGTTTTCAGCTGGAATTGTTTTTGGTAAATGTTGAGGTGGAGTAAGGGGGTCAAAAAAAGTCCTAGCTGAATTGTTTGAATAAGGAACCCATATTTAAAATTTGAAGTCTTTAGCTCAAAGGGTTCTCAAGTTATAGTGATTATAAATTTTCTTTGACAGACAGATATACAGATTGACCGACACACAGATTTCTATTGGTAAACTATTGTTTTTTGTATAATAAACGACGAGAAAATAAAAAAAAAATAAAAAAAATTACTAACGCAAAAGAGGAAAGTAAAATTTAAATTAGATTTCCCATGCGAAGATAGGGTATCACAGCTAGTACATACGTATATAAACTCAATTTAAGGTTTTCCAAAACATATTATGTAAGTATCTTATTATTGCATTAAAAGAACTGATGTTAATTTGATTAATTCCTAAATCTAAATTCCCGTGCGAATAACGGGTCCACTGCTAGTATATATGTATACCAGACGTACTAAAAAATGTTGCAGATAAATATAAAATAGTTATTAAATATATCAGCATTTACATTTCAAAAATACACGGTAGTATTATTAAACTCTGCGTTAAAATGTGGTTGGGAAATAAAATTTTGACTGACATTTATATCTTTAATATTTTGCCCAAAGCAATCCCATGGTCGTCCCATTATGAATTTTGGCACATGGTTAGAGAAAGATCTACAGATTATTATATCTTTTTATTAAAAAAAATCAAAGATGGCCTATTTTGAGATAATCGTCACCAAACATTGGTGACTTTGGTGACCATCACCAAAATTACTAAATTTTACATATCCTTAAAACATATTAAAACACAACAAAATGGCTCTAAAATATATTTTTTTTAAATCTGTATCTTTTAGCGTTACTGAGATAGAGCTGTTTAAACACAGGCTGTTTTAGTGACTTTTGCATTTTTGGCCAATTTCAAAAGGCCGTAACTCTATAAATAATGGCCAAAAAAATGTGAAAATTATGTAAGTTCTTATTAAGCATACTTTTTCCATTTCTGTTCTAACGTTCTTCGAATGTTTTGACGATACCTCTATCCCAGATTTTATGAATATTGTTGGTGAAGCTTTTATATTTTACAACGTTACCGTTATCTCAAATTTTACGAGTATCGATGGCGAAGCTTTCCATTTCAACTTTAACTTCAATTTTCATTGAGGTGTTCTTCAATTTTCCACATTAGTTTTCAAGAGTTTTCAAGATTTTTCAAGATGTTCAGTAAATTGCAGTACCGTTTTTAAGCCAAGAGGTTTACAAACGTTTCAATGGATCCTCAAGCGTTTGAGTTTCAAACGTGTTCAAATTTGTAAGGAGTTCTCAAGGCAAGGACAAGGAAATGTTCTGCACAGTGACGTACATCATCAGGGAGTGGGACAACGTATTTGGTCGTTCCAGGGACAACTTTAATTAACAGGTTTTTATAGTTTTAGTGTAAATAATGAAAATGCGGTTTACTAAATTTATTTTTGGTAAAATATCCAAGTTCTCAAATTTTAATATTTATTAAGGTGCTCTATTTTATTATGAATATTCTAGGTTGGTTTGTAAACAAAGTTGCAACTTTGGGCCGTACGCCTAGATTACTATTTTTCACTTATTAGCACATACCTTATATTACTGTTTTTATTTAGGTTATTCACCATAATAATTTTGGTATACATATTTTAACATTTTTGCAATAGGGTAGTTCACCACATTTTTTTTTTATATTTCGCAATGGGGTCTTTTCACCATACTTTTGGTAATTTATAATTTTATTTTAATTAATATGATTAATTAAAGTTGTCTACTTGTCATTTTAAATAAACATTGTAACAGCACATATTTGAGTTTTTGTTTAAATTATAATCAACACAAGATATACAAATCTATTCAAATCATAGCTATTTTTCAGGTTTATACATGCTGTAAAAGATAATTAATATTCTAGTACATTATTTTTTATGTGTTTGAATCTTAACACATAAACTGCCAAGCACATGTATGTTTACAAGATTCTGGCGCCCAAGGTGTTAAACTAAGCTTATTATCATAATTTTTAATCCATGAACCCCTGTGCCCGTACTGATGCCAGTTAGCCGATCGCAACCGTACATTTTCTTTTCTATAATAAGTAACCAGGGCAGCGCCTGATAATTTTTTAGTTTTTACTTATTCTAGACAGGAAAACGCGGTACACAATGGCAAGTATACCAAAAATGATTAAAATCGAAGAAGTCGATGTCCAAAATTGCCCTTTTAGGGCCCTATTTGGGGTGGAATGAGCCATTACTATTTAAAATAATTTTTTTTCTTCTATTCCTTCTATCCTTAAAAATAGTACTTTGTGTACTTTTCGCCACGTTCGGAACCATCACAATATTGTTATTCCTGAACCAAGTCTATGTTTCTTTCAATTTAAAAAATTAATTATACTAGTTATTAGTATTTTCGTGTCTATTGGAAAAATATTTTTTAGTGCTCTAAATAATTATTTTTCTATCTATCGTTGCATAAGTTCGTATGAGTCTGTAACGAAAAAATAATCCACGTTGTGTAGAAAAGTACTGTTGCCAATATTTTTTTAGAAGAAAAAAATATATATATATTTTAGTAAACAGTTTTTCCCCCTTCAACTCCTTATTCTATAAATTTAAATTAATATAGCCTGTTCCAGAACTCGCGTACCGAAATTTGAGGGTATATTAAAAACCCTCTGGAAAATATGAAAAAATATTTAAAAAAAAATCGATCTTCATTCAATTCAAAAATAAGAACGTTTTAAGTGGACCAATACTGTTGCTGATTATAAATTACCATTAAAGCTTGAATTTGTAGCTATGGAAGCAAATTTAATTATTGCAGGTACATATTCTGTAGGTTGACATGGTGATTAATGTGACATAAATATTTATTAATGTCATAAAAAAATATCAAAACTTTCATGATGTTTACTTCAGAAGAGTATTGCGAAATGCTAATTTTATATGGCGAGTGTGGCCGGAGTGCTTCAGCTACATCTGTAGAATATTCTATTCGTTTTCCCAATAGAGAACATCCTAGCAGAAATGTTATTTTAAGATTGGTGCAAAGGGCAAGAAATTCTGGAAATTTAACTCCAAACAAAAAAGAGATTGGAGGCGCTCCTCGAACTGCAAGAACTGTTGATAATGAAGAAGCTGTCATTCAGGCTTTTGAAGAAGAACCTGAAACAAGCCTTAGTATCGTGGCTAGAAATCTTGATATGTCTAAGACCTCTGTTCAAAGAATTCTAAAAGATGAAAAAATGCATCCCTTTCATTACACTCGAGTACAATGCTTGACACCGGAGGACTATCCTTTATGAGTCGAATTTTGCACATGGCTGTTGCAGAAACATCAAGAAAATGAAAACTTTGTAAAAAGCATTCTTTTTACGGATGAGTCTGGGTTTCAAATAGATGGTTTTTTTAATTCAAGGAATTCTCATGTTTGGGGACAGGAAAATTCCCATGCCTTCAGGCAAGGAAATCCCCAACGAAGGTTTTCCTTGAATATTTGGGCCGGAATATTGGGAGATGCTATAGTAAGTTATTTTGAGAAATAAACCACCATAAAATGCTTAAAATATTTGTTTTTAGGTTGGACCCATGAGTTTCCTGGCAGATTGAATGGCGAAACCTACACTAACTTCTTAAGGGATGAAGTGGAAAATCTTATTGATGACATCCCACTTCAAAGGTTGGCAAATGTGGATAACATCTGGTTTCAACATGATGGCTGTCCAGTGCATTTCTCAAAAACGGCAAGAAGCCAACTCGACATCAGTTTTCCAAACAGTTGGATAGGCCGTGGGGGGCCCAGAAGGTGGCCTCCTAGATCCCCTGATCTCACTCCAATGGACTTCTTTTTATGGGGCCATGTAAAAAATTTTGTGTATAGAAATATGCCAGACACTGTAGAAGAACTAGGAGACCGAATACATGAAGCGCTTGAGTCAGTAACTCCAAATATGATTATTAATGCAAGGAGAAGTCTGTTAAAAAGAGCTGCTTTATGTGTTCAAGTTGGTGGAGGTCATTTTGAACATATTCTTTAGCATGCTTCATACGCGAGTTTGCTAAAAATATTGCGTTTCTTCATCTTTTAGAGTTCATTAAACACAGGACAGACATATCAAGATTTCTTTCCACGATACTAATGCTTGTTCCAGATTATTCTTCAAAAGTCTAAATGACAGCTTCTTTATTATCAACAGTTTTTGCATTTCGCGAAGTGTCTCCAACCACTTTTCTGTTTGCCTTTAAACTTCCAAAATTCCTTGCCCTCTGCACCAATCTTAAAATTACATTCTAGCTAGAATGTTCTCTTTTCGGAACACCGATAAATTTTTTTCCTATGTTCATTACTTTGAAATAAATAAATAAAATTCAGTTATTGTATTTTTATTTTATTAATTTGTATTAAGAATTTATAGCCAGTAAATCAATTAAAAGATCTGAGTTTCTAATAAAAAAAACACTATATTCAGCGCGCTGAATGGAGTTGCAGCGGCAGTTTGTTGCTGCCGTCTAAGACGGGTATCATAAAACCACCGCCGGATGGAGTGACCCTATAAAAATAGAATATTTGATAGCCTCTGTCGGTTTTGTCAAAATATAATAACCTAAAAAGATTCTAAAGTTGAAAGTCTTAAACAATGCACGAGTCAACCATTAAAATGCAACCATAGTTACTAATAAGTAGGGAAAACCTAATTTTTAGGTAATTTAACATCAGCAACAGGATTGGTCAGATTAAATAGCTTCCTTTTTAATTAGTATTGAAGATGGATTTTTTTTTTAATTTTTTTCATATTTTCCAGAGGGTTTTTAATATACCCTCAAATTTCGGTAAGCGAGTTCTGAAACAGGCTGTATCATGATAATATGTATATAAAAAAATGCTTAAAAGAAAATGAAAATTTTCTTTTTTTTTATTTTTTGAATTTTTTCACATCCTTTGAAAAAAAACTCTATTATCTATAAAACAAAAAATCATTCATTACGCTGGTCTACAAAAAACATTTGTCTGATATATAATTTTCTATGTAGTTTTTGATGCTGAATAAGAATTTTAACTATTTGGGTTCTAAAATAAATGCTTAAAAAAATAAATATCAACATTTTCAGCCATAATAATTCTTGTTCCCAGAAGCAAAATATATGCAGTTTTTTACGTTGATTTTAATTTTTTTGTGGTTTTGGATATCTTTAATGGTTAAAAAAGGCAAAAAACTGAAGAAAAGTAAAACACTTTTTAAATGCCCATTACTTGGTTAATACTAAAACTTTTACTTAGTTTAGTAGCTTAATTTATTCGTTTTGAATGCCTATTAATTCTGTAAAAACGGATGATGAATTCCAAAACTTCTGTCGCGAGATATATGAGAAAAACTATATCCTTCTTTTAATGTTCGAAAAAAACGCGCTTTTCTAATGCTTTTAAAGAAGTAATAAATAATATAGACTTCATTCAACATAAATAAAAAACTAACATTAGTAATGAAAGGGGGAGGTAAGGGGGGGTAAAACCTATTATTTATTTTGGGCTCCGGACTTTACAGCGAAAAAACAACAGTTAAGACCATTACCGCACAGTGCATTACCGCGATCGCCATTACCGCGACAAGCCATTACCGTGCATGTCCTTTACCGCGAAGACTATTACCGCGCAGTTTATTGCCACGAACGGTCTTTACCGCGTATGACTTTTACAGCGAAAATCATTATATATTATTTTTATTTTATGGGTATTTCCGTGGGATTGATGGCAGTTTAGTTTGGTTAGTTTTGGTTTTGGTTTAGATTTTTATTAATAAAGTGTAACGTTTACTAAATGAACCCATATATCTGTGTTTGGCTTTTTTATGTGTGTTTTTTTTTAAATTTATATCGCTTTATTTGTATAAATCGCTGATTAATAATCAGTTTAATACGATTCGTCATTTCGATCGAAATAATGAAAGGTGCTAGGGGCAAAGACCTCGCTGTATATAAACATTTCATATACAGGAAAGGAAGAAATAAAAAAAATTGTAAGTGCGTAAATTACGACGTGCTTTGTTACAAGGGGTGTTTGCATACTTAGTATTTTAATTTTAGTATTAGATTAATTTTATTCATTTATTTATGTATTATATTTGATTTGACTTGTCTATATGTTATGAACATTACAAAAAGGCCAATAAATGAACTTGAACTTGAACTTCGGACGGAAATGTTTTAAAGAAAACTAGTAATGGCCACAACCCTGACCCATCAGCTATATCAGTTACAACTGTTTGATTGTTTTCTGCAAATTATTTATTTATTTTTTATTTAATCTTTTTTTCTTCAAAAAAAAAATGAAAAGAATTATGCGCGGTAATGGTTTTAGCGGTAAAGTCCATGCGCGGTATTGACCCCTTCGCTGTTATTTTCTTCGCGGTAATAGCTTTCGCGGTAAAGTCTATGCGCGGTAAAGTCCATGAGCGGTAATGTCCAAGCGCTGTAACGGTGGCGCGGTAACGGTTTCGCGGTAATAGACTGCGCTCTAAAGACCCCTACCCATTTATTTTAGAACCTCGAGCTAGATTGCTAGCTAGAGTGAAAAGTCCAAACGAAAACAAAAAGGTTATATTTCTTGATTTTATTATATTCAAAAATTTTCAAAAATCGTCCTAGATAAAAAAATCTTGGATATAAATTTGTTTCATGAAAAAATAAGCAACTTTTAATGTCCGTCTGTCCGTCTGTCCGTCCTTCTGTCTGTCCGTCCGTCTTTCCATCCGTCTGTCCGTCTGTCTGTCCGTCTGTCCGTCCGTCCGTCCGATGTCACGTTTTTTGTAGACACAAAAAGTCCAAACTCAATAACGAATAATCCGATCGACTTGAACTTTGCAGAAAAAATCAAGTTCTATGAGGGGAAGATCCCTATTATTTTGGAAGTAATCCCCCCAAAAGCAAAAAAGTTATGGGTGGTTAAACTTTTAAAAAAATCGAAAAATGCTGAAAGATTATCGTAATTTTTTCACGAAGATTAACGTAATTTTTTCAGGAAAAAGTACTTTTATTATAAGGATCAATTCTACAAAAAAATGAAAAAAATGAAAAATTTTGAGTTTTTTTAGAAAAAAAATTTTTTCAAATATTTTTTTTTTCGTTTTTCGCAAAAAGAAAATTTAATAAAAAAATCTGAAAAATTAAAAAATAATGTTTTTTTGAATAATTTTTTTTTCCAATAATTTTTCGCTTTTCAAAAAAACATCTTTTTAAAAAAAATGTATTTTTTTGTTATTTTTTTTGAAAATTATTTTATTTGGGAAATGCAATATACTATTTACTGTGAATAATATATAATGGAATGCGTAGCATTACATATCTTTACAGCTTGTTTATTTATTAGATGGCTAAGACCCCAGATTTAAGGTAAACGCACTAGTAGTTGACACCGCGTTAGTAGTTGACATTTTACACTTTAAACAGAAAAAATAAGAATTTTAAAAGACTTTTTAATATTTTGTAAATGCCAGAAGTAACTAGCACCATCTATACGCCTATTCCCGACTTACGGAAATAGCATGACACATATACGAAGATTCGCGCCAATTTTTCATCGTATAGTCGTGTATAGTTTCTGTGAAAATAATTTTGCAAAAGTAAGTGATAAGAAGGTAAGTCCATGAAATATTTTTTTTGTTGATGGAACTTTGTCTGAATGCGATTGCAGTTGTACCGTTTTATAATTTAGTCATCAAGTTTTGTGCATGTTCTTGTAATAAACTTATTCTAACCTTCGAATGAGTTTTAGGCTTGGTGTCAAATACTAACACGAGTAAAAGAACTTTTCTAGTAGTTGACATATGTGTCAACTACTACTGTTATGCATAGGGCCTTTAATTTAATAGTTTTTCTACATTACTTAATATGCTTGCCCTAATACTTACTTCGCTTTTTAATAATATTGCTATAGGTTTACTCAATCTAGTAGTTGACACCATGTCAATTACTAAAATTTTAAGTGTCAACTACTGAAACCTGAATTTTCAGTTTTAATATGCCTCCCATAAAATTTTCAGTAGGCCTAGGAAAATATCTGTTCAAAAACATAGAACATAGATGCCTACACGTTTCATACAGATTTTTCTACCTAAACTTATAACAACAAAACAAAACAATTGAATAGGTTTATGCATAGGGATTTTCCAATAGGTCTCTATTATAGTCCCTATAATAGGTCCTTTTTGACTGAGAAAGCTGATATGGTCACTACACCACTTGGTTTGGAAAGACGTAGTTCACCAGTGGCGAATCAATCACTCTGATTCTCCAATTTTGAGAAAGATTCACTTTTGTCCTTTGTTAAAGAACGTAGTGGCCAAAAAAATCACACTATCAATTTTAAAAATCTGGTAGCAGTATCGACGATGTCTCTTTCTAGTTATCTAACACTGGCAGTGACATGGAAAAAGATAGTGAAATAGAAAAAATTGACAACAATACTTTTAAAGATGGTGAATATGTATTGGTTAAATTCCCTGGAAAAAAAAGAGACCATAATTATGCGTGCGTTATCCAAAAAGTCTTCAAAAATAGTGAAGCTGAAGTTATTGGTATGTACTATTGCGATGACAATAAAACTGTGTTCAAAACGAATGACAGAGATATCAGCGTCATAAACTATAATCAAATAATAAAGATACTGCCAAACCCAAAAATTATTATTTCTGGAGTATCAGTTTGTGAAACCTGTTAATTAACATTAATGTTGATGGCTAGAAATATAGATGTGATATCTTAATATTGTTAATATTCAAACCTATGTTCTCTTTTAGTTTAATAGTACCTATAACTAGTATTTAGTATACAAATAAATTTTACTTCCTTCAATACAATTATTTTATTATAGTGTCAATTACTAATACTTCAATATGTCAACTACTAAAACATTTTATTTTTCAAGTGTCAATTACTAACAAATTTTCGGTTTTTTTTGTAAATTTTTAAAAAAATACTTTGTGACTCTTTTTTTTAAATTCTATATTTTATCACACTCGCAAGTAAATGAACCATAGAACTATACCATATTTTCTTTAAAAAACAATATCAATACGGATATAAGAGCAAAAAGCTTGTTTTTCTTCCAATTTGATGTCAACTACTAGAGCGTTTACCACTTACACGGCCACAAAGATATAAAGAACTTTTTCGACGGCGGAAGTTGTTATTTGCGAGTTCATTTAATGCAATTTACTCTACGTAAAATAGCTCATTTCCATTCAGTTACTATGCGCACCGTTCAAATGAAACAATTGAAATATGCAAGGCAAGTTGGCCATTCGGTCAGCTAGATTCGGCGATCCGAGTTCAAACGAGACAAAAGACAATGTGCCGGATTGCTTATGAATTGAAATGAATGTTTTAAATTTAAATTTTGTGGGCCGTAGAAAAAATATTTTGTGCAACTAGAACTCAAAGTACAATTTCCGACTCTAATAGTCGCAATTTTTCCTACACTGGATGGAAGTTGTGTACTTGGCGCTCTAGTTGCACAAATAACAAATTACTTTCGGGTTTAAACCGTGTTAATGGATTTTCACTTAAAATCCACTATCCTAAATGCTATTCAAACATTTAAACTTTAGAAAGTCTAGCACGAACCTTGAAACTACAATTTTAAATCACTTTATTCGCAGCTTCACAGCAGAGAATTATTCTGCCGTGCTTAACTACGATGTAGTAACTTCATTTATCAATAGCATCGTCTTCAAAATATAACATAAGAGTCGAAATAAAAACGTTGTTAGACGATAAATAGAGTTACTGTGGATTTGACGTGTATACCGTGAATGTATAATGAAAAAACTTGTGATTCTTTGTATATCGGTATAATTGTAATAAATAAGATCAGCCGAGCGCTTTCGCTTCAATCATTGAAGCATCTTCAGGGCGGGCCCTGCAAGAAAGGTGAAAAAACGTTTGTGAAAAATATAAAAAATATAAAAAGGAAGAAAAATTTTTTTGTTGTTTTGTTTTTCAACTTACTTGTCAGGTTTTTATAGACTGTGGGCACTTTAGAATACATACATTTAAACATATAGACAATAAATTAAGACGGTTACATTTAAAATTTAAAATAAAATAATTTAGGTTAGAAGACACATTTTGGCAGATGACAGAAGAACAATGAATCGGCATATTCCTTGATGGGTGTTAAGTTAGCCTATAAGGTAAAAGCGCGGCAATTTTGAAAAAATAAGACTTTTAAATATGGGGGTGAAATTTCTGTTGGAATTAATTTGGGAGTTTAAGCAAAGGTCTTGTCTGTCTTTTATGGCTCTTGAAATCTCCTCCATGAGACCCAATTTTAAGCTGAATTTATGTAAATCTAAGTTATGGAGGATTTTGATGTCGTTATCAAAATCAAAAGAGTGGTTGTTATAAGATAGGTGGTGACCAAATTGTGATTCTCTAATTCTTTTTATGTGTTCTTTGGCTCTCGTGATTGCGGGGCGACAAGTTTTTCCTATATAAAATTTATTGCAGGTGTGGCAAGAGATTTCGTAAATTCCACTTTTTCTAGAGGTTGGGATGGGGTCTTTAGAGTTTATAATAAGGTCGCTAAGTTTAGTTTTTGATTTGAGGGCTAGGTCTCTTTTGGGATCGTTACCGTGGAATATTTTTAAGATTTTTTCCGTTAAGGGACCTAGATAAGGTAGGGAGATATATTGTTTGGGGTTGGGAGGGGTTGGAGGGTTAAAAGAGTTGTTTTGAAGGTTTCTTAAATCTTTTTTCCGTATTAGTTTATCTATGATATTGGCTTTGTAACCATTGTTGATTGCTAGTTGTTTGATAATGTTAAGTTCATTATCATGGTTAACTTTAGACATGGGTATGTGGTTTAATCTATAAATATAACTATGGAAGGCGGCTAATTTGTGTTTATAAGAGTGACAGGAATTGTGGGGTATTAAGTGGTCAGTTTGGGTGGGTTTTCTAAAAATATTAAAGGTGACTTTGTTGTTTTGTCTGTTTATAGTTAAATCTAAAAAGTTGATTTTTTCATTTTGTTCTAATTCAATTGTAAATTTAATGTTGGGGTGGATAGAATTAAGAAAGTGAAGGAGGGATTGAGCTTCATTAGGTCCGCCTTTTAGGATGACAAAAGTGTCATCTACATATCGTTTATAAAATTTAATTTTGTTTTTGAAAATACTTTTGAAAATAAAATTCTTTTCTAATTTATCCATGAAGATGTCGGCTAGGTATCCCGATAAACTATTGCCCATCCCTAGTCCGTCTGTTTGTCTGTATAGTTTGTTGTTGAAAATAAAGAAATCTTGTTCAAGGCAGATCTTGAGTAGCGCTAGTATGTCCATTTTCTCCCTGTCAGGAATTTGGTTGGTGAGGATTTCGCTAATTAAAGGTATTGTTTCGTTTTTGGGAACTGAAGTGTATAGATTGCATACATCAAAGGATACCAATATGTCATTGTCATCAATGTTTACCT
The DNA here is from genome assembly GCA_958510825.1 of Brachypterus glaber. NCBI lineage: Eukaryota > Metazoa > Arthropoda > Insecta > Coleoptera > Kateretidae > Brachypterus > Brachypterus glaber. Next base: position 53,948 of record CAUEHQ010000482.1, read on the forward strand.
TAGAAAGTTCACTAATGAAATCGTAAGCATTTTTTACAGTGTATAGGGGCTTAAAATCAGTTTTGGAATTTAAAATGTTGAGGACAAATTTACATATTTTTTCTACTGGGGTGTTGCAAAAGCTTACTACTGGTCTTATAGGAATGTTCAGTTTATGGATTTTGGGAAGGCCATATAGTCTAGGGGGCTTAGGGTTGCTGGGGATTAGAGAGCCTGCTTGATATTTATTAATGGTGTACTCACACATGTTGATATACTCTTTTGTTTTGTTGTAAAATTTGGTAAATGGGTTATTAGAGATCTCGAGAAACGCATTGGACTCTAGGAAAGTTTCGACTTTTAAAATATAGTCAGCTTTTTTCAGGATTACGACGCAATTACCTTTGTCAGCTTTTGACAGTATTAAGTTGTCTTCTTTTATTTTCTTCTTGATTTTCTTTAGTGTTGAGGAATATTTGTTGTTGTTGTTGGTTTTGTTGGTGTGTTCTTGCAAAACTGTTAAACACTGGTTTCTTATAGGTTGTTTTTGGTTTTCGTTGAAGTTAGATTCGATTATGTTATCTAGATCGATTGAGTATTCTTGTATTTTGTTTATTGAGTATGGGGGTTGAAGTGCAAATTTTAATCCTTGGTTCAGGAGGGTGATTTCCTCTTTGTCAAAAATAGTTTCAGATAAGTTTTTTATACGTGGATGGAATGTGTGGTCAGAGTATTTGGTTTTTTCATTGTTGCTGTCATCTTTTTGTTTCCTTAGGCAGTTTAACTTGTTGTTAATTTTTGTGAATTTTTGTTGTTTTTCAAAATAGACATTTCTTTGTATGCGGTCTAGAATGTATTGCATTTCAATATAAGTTAGATGAGTGGTTAATTTATCGTATAAAATTTTTAATTCTATGTTGGTTGTATTGAGCAGGACATATTTTTTTGACGAATATGGTCTATATGACGAATACTTTTAATAGACTGTCCCTACGACGCTGCACTTTAGAAGTTGACATCTGGTTCATCAACAGATGCTTTTACGAACAATTAACACCCACATTCGCAAAACTAAAAACCTCTCGAAACATACCCAGGCACCTAAAACACCAACTCGAAAGAAACATTATCAAAAATGAAAGAATAAAAAAAATATGTCCTGCTCAATACAACCAACATAGAATTAAAAATTTTATACGATAAATTAACCACTCATCTAACTTATATTGAAATGCAATACATTCTAGACCGCATACAAAGAAATGTCTATTTTGAAAAACAACAAAAATTCACAAAAATTAACAACAAGTTAAACTGCCTAAGGAAACAAAAAGATGACAGCAACAATGAAAAAACCAAATACTCTGACCACACATTCCATCCACGTATAAAAAACTTATCTGAAACTATTTTTGACAAAGAGGAAATCACCCTCCTGAACCAAGGATTAAAATTTGCACTTCGACCCCCATACTCAATAAACAAAATACAAGAATACTCAATCGATCTAGATAACATAATCGAATCTAACTTCAACGAAAACCAAAAACAACCTATAAGAAACCAGTGTTTAACAGTTTTGCAAGAACACACCAACAAAACCAACAACAACAACAATTATTCCTCAACACTAAAGAAAATCAAGAAAAAAATAAAAGAAGACATCTTAATACTGTCAAAAGCTGACAAAGGTAATTGCGTCGTAATCCTGAAAAAAGCTGACTATATTTTAAAAGTCGAAACTTTCCTAGAGTCCAATGGGTTTCTCGAGATCTCTAATAACCCATTTACCAAATTTTACAACAAAACAAAAGAGTATATCAACATGTGTGAGTACACCATTAATAAATATCAAGCAGGCTCTCTAATCCCCAGCAACCCTAAGCCCCCTAGACT